>JAVJIF010027432.1:0-106777 GCA_038442645.1 Agave tequilana
AAGATCCTATAGAAAGGATAGAATGATATCTCAAGTGTGGAAATCTAAGTGTTTTGATCAAAGAAAATCTCTTGGAAAATACCAAATAGATATAGAATTTTAAACCAAGAAACAAATTCCCAAAAACTTATTTTCTTTGAAATAAACAAACACTTTAAACACATAAGATGGATCTTTTTGACACTAAACACTTTTGAAAACTTGTTTAAAACATTAGAGAAACTCTGTAAATTTGCTCTTGAAATCTTAACCAAAACAGCCCTCAAATAGGGCTTTTAAAGCCCTTCTAAAAAACTAGCCGTTGGTTGTTTTTCAGCTCAGGGCGGCTGTCGGTCGACCGCCCGGTCGACCAGCAATAGTCAAAAATTTAACTGTTGCAGCCTCCGGTCGACCGCTCAGTCGACCGAGCCATAACCAGAGAGTAACGGCTCTCTGGCCGGTCGACCGCCCGGTCGACCGGGGGCATTTCCAGAGAGCAAGGCTCTCTGGCGGTCGACCAACCGGTTCCCTGGCAGCCAGCGTGCACATCTTGTGCACGTCGGTCGACCGGTCCGTCGACCGCCTGAGCCTGGCAGGCACTGTTTTTGGGACAGAAAAACTGGATTTTTAATTATTCTAAAAATCACATAAAATTATAAAATTCCACAAAAATAGTTTTATCATAATACATTGATATATAAACTCGTGTGAAAAATTCAACACAAATTTCAAACATATTGAACCATTTTTGTGTTATAGAAGTTTTACCAAAAATCAAAACCTATATTTTCCAAACTTTGATTTTTCAAACAGAAAAATGATTTTGTCCAAAACTTATCCAAATACAAAAACATGATATTAAAACACTTTGAAGTATGATGCATATGGACATAAGTCCAATATACATGAAACATATATATATCCATGTTTTTTGACTTTAATTTGAAAAATATGTTTTGTTAAAACACAAAACTATCAAACACATGAATAGGCATATCAAAACTAAGTTAGTTCAAGATATAAAGCATGTATGTACATAGAACACATCTAATATACATAAAACCATGTAAACTTGTTTTGAATCAATCTATTCATGAAAAACCAAGATCGGTTAAACTAAAAACCGAAAACCGATAAACATGAAACTATAAACAAGTGTGTGTGTTGTGAACTTAAGCATATCACACTATCTAATCTTTAACAAATGGATCTAAAATATAAACTAAACTATGTACCGAAGTCTCTTGTAGAGCGTCGTCTCCAAGCCGACTCGATCCAAACGTGATCCACCGAGCTTGACTCTAACGTGCTATATATGATCTTTGATGCTTGGGCTTTTGAATCACCATGTGAAAGCTTCCAAACCATCTTTGTTGAAGCTGTCACCTACTAATATCTTGGCAAAGAATCTGAAACTAAACATCACAAGATTATTAGTAACTATAACGACATGAGTTGATCATCATCAAAACTAGAGTGGAAGGCCTCTGGGCCAACAATCTCCCCCATTATGATGATGACAAAACTCATGGAGTTATATATGCATGGATTAAAGTTAAGCTTCAAAGAAGCTGCCCCTTAACTCATGCATAGCAAATAAGCAAATAAATATGCAATGAAGCACATAAACATGTATACAATACAAGGAGATAAACATGCATAGCAAGCATAAAACTCATCAAATACTTTTCTCCTATTGAAAAACAAAACATATATGCATAAACATAAAGCCTTTTCCAAAACATGCATATATACTAAAATACTTCTCCCCCTTTTTGTCAATCATCAACAAAGGGGTTAAAGTAAAAACAAAACTAACAAATTCTTCTCCCCCTTTTTGTTCGAAACAAAGAATCAATAAAGGTGTAAAAAAACAAATCATCAATAAAGATATATGCGATATACATTCATGAAGAGAAAGACGCTAAGTTAACTTCCTTACATACATGCATTACATGAAGAAGGGATGACAAGCCCTAACTCACATAACGCATAATATGCATGCATAAGAGGAGATGTGAAGCTCCCCTACACACGTGTACCGCATAAAGAAGAGTTGTCAAGCTCCTTGATTGGTAAGGAGGATAGTGTGAAGTTGCACAAATATTCAGTAAAGAAAGAGTTTAGAGTCAACCTTAGGTGCTTGATCACTCCACAAAGTATTTAAAATGATCGATGTATCCTTTCCAATTAACCGTAGTAGCACAAGCTATACGGGTCGAATCCACAAGGAGAGCTTGCGATGGAAGCGTTACAGTTCGTTGTGAAGAAAGAAAACGAAGATTCTTCTTTGTCTTAAAAGAATGAAAAAGATTGGAAAAAGAAGTAAAGAATTGGTGGATTTGTGCATGATGGAAATAAAATGAAAAGAAATCAAAAAGAAGATTTGCTTGAAATAAAACTAAAGAAAGAGAACTTGTAGAAGACTTTTAGATGAGAAGAGCCATGACTAGCTAACATTACTAACTTGCTAACTTACTAATCTCCGTTAGGGCGATGCTTGCCTCATGTTGATTCATCGGCATATATTGTCTTGTGTGTTGGTCTAGTTACTTTCCCACTTGATTGAGGGGTAATCTACTTGGACTTGTCTTGTAGCCTCATTGATGTCATAGGCCTTCAAGATAGACTTTCAATGGTGGAATCAAAAGAGTTGCCACTCAAGGGATGCTAAGGAAGAAGATACAACATTCATTAATTTGAAGTAAAGAAGTTGTACAACAAATAGCATATGTTTGGGGATCCATCTCCATGTTCCATCAAGGCACTTGTTCTAAGACAAGGCTCTAAATGAGGCCACATGAATCATATGGAGAATTACAACAAGAGATTGCCAGCATGAAAGTAACCCATCATCTCATCATGGATAAAATAGACTCAACAATTACAAGATGAAGAATTTGCATTCACACAAGAGTTAGAAGTTAAGCAAGATTAGTTGTTAGCTAGTCATGTTAGAAGAAATTAGCTACTAGCCATTACAAGAAAAGAAAAGCAATTCATGAATAAGAGTGCAATGAAAGTAAAGCTTGAATTAAAGAATGCAAGTAAAGTACTAGAAAATGCTCAAGTAGAGAAAGGAGATTGGATTAAACCTTGCTTCACAAGTTGTCACACCTGATTTACACAAGCTTTCTCTCTCTCACAATCTCTCTTTATGCAGAATTTCTAGGGAGGAAGAAGAAGACCTAGAGCACTAAAAACCCTAGAGAAAAACCTAAAAAATACAAGTTCTATTCTCTAATCTCTCCTCTATCCATCCATCTCTCTTTGCGAAGGCCCTGGTGGTGTATTTATAGCCTCAGAGAGAAGTCTCTAGAACCCAGGTTGTTGGAGAAAATCCCGGGCTCAACAGCCTTGTAACTTCGCAGATCTGCGGCAGTTGCTGTGGATATGCGGCAGTTACAA
This sequence comes from Agave tequilana, assembly GCA_038442645.1. Classification (NCBI taxonomy): domain Eukaryota; kingdom Viridiplantae; phylum Streptophyta; class Magnoliopsida; order Asparagales; family Asparagaceae; genus Agave; species Agave tequilana. The sequence continues at coordinate 3,388 of JAVJIF010027432.1, forward strand.
GGCCGTTGAGGCCGAGATTTCTGTTGCGCGTATCTCGTAGGTTGTTAGCCACGTGGTCCTTCTGGAAGTTTGAATGTGCGCGTGGATTTCTCCACATCCTGGCCTCAACTTTTGGGCTCTCTTTTGGGCTTTGATTTATTTTCCTTTAATTTTTGATAATTAAAGGGATTTTGGGCTTTTTCTATTTAGAATATGGACCTGCAAAAATAGAGAGAAAAGGATTAAAAATCACATTTTTATTTGCAATATGCATGGTATGGATGTGGTAAATATGCAAAATTGAATAACAATCACACCCCCATACTTATTCTTTTGCTCGTCCCGAGCAAAACAAGAAAAGAAAAAACTATACTACCAATTTTATTACACCACTTTCGCAGGTGACGCGATTGCACTGAGCGTGTGCAACAAGCCGTTAAACCTCTAGGTTACCCTAGAGGAGGAGTGTTGTCTCCTGAGGGTTTTCAGCAGATTGCACCCACAAAATCCATAAAGAAAGAAGACAAATGTTAGTGTTTTGAAAATTCATTTTGAAAGAGAGACATGTTTTCGAACTATTTTTGTAAAAATATGAGTGATCTAAGGTCATAAGTCTACCTATAATCATTCTCCCTTAAACTTAGTCTCTATGCAAGATCTTGTCTTCAATTAAGGTAAGAATTCAAATTGGATTGAATATTTTATCTTTCATAAAACCTAGATAGTATGCACATTGTGATAGTGAAGATTTCTGGGATTTCAACTCTAACCATCAAGCCATTTATTTATATATACTTTCTTTTTTTTTCTTCCCTTAGTTTAGGCTTTCTAGTTTACCCATGTAACGAGCCTATAACCGATGACTCCCAAACCAGATGGTCTTAGGGCACCAGATGAGAAAACATCCCTCGGGTTTAAGGTCTCAAGTAAACAAGGCCACAAAACTAAAGGGGATTATTTATTTCCTTTACCACCGTTAGGCGTGAATAATCATGCTTCTTGAGGCACAATTATCCAGCTTAATAAGTGATGTTTTATTATATATATTTTTCTTTTTTTTGTTTTTTTGTTTTTTTATATTTTATATTTTATGGCCTTTTTGGTCTTTGTTTCCATCCCAAAAATGTGTAAGTGTGAGGTGCATACTATCTAAGGCAAAAATTCAAGATAAAAATATCTCCCCAATTTTTCTTACTTAGCCTATAATTTTAAACAATATCCATTATTTCAACTAGGTTTAAGATGTCATAATTAAGGCTTTCTTAATTTCTAAGATCATCTTATTTTTTTTTAAAAAATAGATCAAAACATTTGTCTCTTATTTCAAAAAGTTTTTTTTTATTTTTTTTATTTCTAAAAGAAGTGTAAAAGAAAGAAAATCTAAAAACTCTATGTTAGTAACCCTCCCCCACACTTATTCCATGCATTGTCCTCAATGCATCGTGATATATGTATGCATGAAACAATTAGAGAGGGACGGAAAAAATTACTCAAGGTGGTGGTTCCGGGGCGGCCTGATTGGTCCACGAAATGTGACCCAATCAGTCTTGCGTGGAGTCCGGAGGAACCCACCAGAATTATCGTGAATACCCATTAAAAAGATAAATCCATGAAGGATTTTTATTAAGTATTTAACCCCATCTAATTTCCTTTTTCATAACTAATTTCGGAGTCAAATTTGTCAACCACCTTGTCCCAGAATGGAGTATGAAATGATAGAACGGTTGACTTGGACTCAGGAAGGACAGGAACTAATACCGACTCAGGAAGGTGACTTAAGTCAAGTAAAGGTTCAGGAGTCGAAATGAGTTCAGGAATTGGTTCCAAGTCAAGAAGTTAAAACTCCAGTCCACATGTATTTTCCAACAATGGAATGTGACCTAATATGGGTGATATCTCTTTACTTCCAATATTAAGGAATTCTAGCTCATCGCCATACAATTCTTCAAAACTAAGGTCAACATCCGAAGTGTACAATCAGTTAACTGACCCCGAGTTGACTCATCCAAACACATGATCTTGTCAGCGAATAGGTCTTCAGAAGTAAAGAGATTGTGAGAATCTAGGTCACATGTCTCATTGAGTTTAATATTAAAAATGGAGAACTTGCCAATTTGTCAATGGGACTTTCAAAGTATGGAATTGGTCAAGTTCAATATGATCATCATAAATGATTGGTGACTCAATTTCACACTAGACTGGCACTGGATCCAATATTGACTCGGGAAAAGGATTGAAATCAGGTGAAGATACCAGAGTCATATTGAATCAGGAAGTAGAATTGAATCACTAATTTGAGGTTCATGATCACATTCATGCTCAAGTTCAATTTCAGGAAATGGATAACTTGCCAAAATGTCAATGGGATCTGAAGTTTGGACAAGTTCAGGTGGGTATGCTGAAATTGAATCTTGATTTCCAAAACAACATAACTCTTTGGCTCTGACAGAATGGTTAGTGACATTAGAAATAGGATGAGAATGAAGTGTTTGGATCATCAAATCTATGTCACGGTTACGAGCATTTTGAGCCTAAGTCATTATTTCAAGCATCTTTTTACAATTCATTGGTTTATCATTTTGTTCAAAGATGAAGTGTTGTTTTGGAAAAATTGTGAGTCCATCAGATTTTGTGATTGTTGTTTGGACTCACGCATACTCATTTCCAAAATTGATGGTCTTTTATTTTGGACTGGTGGAACTGAGTATGTATCTTGAAAATGTTGTGGACTGGGTGGAGAAGGAGGATAAGGTGGTTGGAAATTATGCTCGGGGTAAGTGAATCCCCACTGACTCGGTGAAGAGTTGAAATCATTATGAAAATTATAGTTATTAGATGGGGTATGGGTCATATTGATTCAGATAAGACCAATCCGGCACACTAGGTTGGTAAAAGTTATGATATGCCGGGTTGGTAATATCCGAAAATGAAGTCGGTGTGTAATATGGATTATTATTAAAGTTAGAAAATTGTTATTATAAGCCATATCACACAATGAAATACAAACAAAAGAAACAAACAAATAAACAAAAAAGAAAAAATTCTAACCTAAGTTAGGGTAGACCTATGACCTAGACGACTCCTAACTGATTAGACCGTCCACGGGAGGTTTAGTGTAGACTTTGACCACAAGCTAATCAGCCAGGTCAGGGCAAGGTTGTTGGGAGGTTTTCCGTCAAGACGTTCCTTAATTAATAACCACCAACCTTCGGGCTTTCGGCCCTCAATCCCTTTCCTAGACACTGATTTTGCAAGAGTCATTTCCAACACTTTTCCCCCTTAGGATAATCTCCTAAATGAGTCCGAGATGTCCCTATGGCCAACGTCTACTTTTTTATTAAGTTAGGCTTAGGTTAGTGAGTGCTGGGATGGTGGGTTTTGGGCTAAGGAAAGGGTAATGAAATCCCCCACCTTATCTTATTTATGGTTAGTGCCCTTAAGATTGGATTGTGCAAGTGTACAATATATAACTAGGATACACTCAAAGCATGAAAATCAAGCAAGAGATGATTCCTAGTCTACATGCAATTCAAACGTACCTTGCTCCAGCACTCTTCAACAGTAAAAGTAAATGAATTGAAAAGACACGTGCCTAGAGATGCAAATGTCTAATCAATTTTTAACGTTTCAACCACTTTTTACTGTTGATTATTATTAACAGGAGTATGGTGAAGCATACAAGAATTTAAGTATTGCAGCAGATGTATTTTACAGAGCAAGCACCCTGCAGAAATTTGGTCAGAAGTCCACTCTTCCTTGCCGCAGATCCACGGCTTTGGCCGTGGAATCGCGGCAATTCAGAGAGCTACTGGTCTCTGCTTTCAAGAGAAGAGGCCCAGAGCCACTTATATGACACTGCAATGCAAATTTTCCTGTTTCTTCACCTGTAACCTGCAACAGAGAAGAAAGTTCGTTTAGTTCTTCACTTTAAATCAAAAACCGTTGCTCTCCCCGGCAACGGCGCAAAAATTTGATTGGTAAGGAGGATAGTGTGAAGTTGCACACATATTCAGTAAAAGAAAGAAGGTTTAGAGTCAACCTTAGGTGCTTGATCACTCCACAATGTATTTAAAATGATCGATGTATCCTTTCCAATTAACCGTAGTAGCACAAGCTATACGGGTCGAATCCACAAGGAGAGCTTGCGATGGAAGCGTTACGGTTCGTTGTGAAGAAAGAAAACGAAGATTCTTTTTTGTCTTAAAAGAATGAAAAAGAATTGGAAAAAGAAGTAAAAGAATTGGTGGATTTGTGCATGATGGAAATAAAATGAAAAGAAATCAAAAAGAAGATTTGCTTGGAAATAAAACTAAAAGAAAAAACTTGTAGAAGACTTTTAGATGAGAAGAGCCATGACTAGCTAACATTACTAACTTGCTAACTTACTAATCTCCGTTAGGGTGATGCTTGCCTCATGTTGATTCATCGGCATATTTGTCTTGCGTGTTGGTCTAGTTACTTTCCCACTTGATTGAGGGGTAATCTACTTGGACTTGTCTTGTAGCCTCATTGATGTCATAGGCCTTCAAGATAGACTTTCAATGGTGGAATCAAAAGAGTTGCCACTCAAGGGATGCTAAGGAAGAAGATACAACATTCATTAATTTGAAGTAAAGAAGTTGTACAACAAATAGCATATGTTTGGTGATCCATCTCCATGTTCCATCAAGGCACTTGTTCTAAGACAAGGCTCTAAATGAGACACACATGAATCATATGGAGAATTACAACAAGAGATTGCCAAGCATGAAAGTAACCCATCATCTTCATCATGGATAAAATAGACTCAACAATTGCAAGATGAAGAATTTGCATTCACACAAGAGTTAGAAGTTAAGCAAGATTAGTTGTTAGCTAGTCATGTTAGAAGAAATTAGCTACTAGCCATTACAAGAAAAGAAAAGCAATTCATGAATAAGAGTGCAATGAAAGTAAAGCTTGAATTAAAGAATGCAAGTAAAGTACTAGAAAATGCTCAAGTAGAGAAAGGAGATTGGATTAAACCTTGCTTGACAAGTTGTCACACCTTGATTTACATAAGCTTTCTCTCTCTCACAATCTCTCTTTATGCGAATTTCTAGGGAGGAAGAAGAAGACCTAGAGCACTAAAAACCCTAGAGAAAAACCTAAAAAAATACAAGTTCTATTCTCTAATCTCTCCTCTATCCATCCATCTCTCTTTGTGAAGCCCTGGTGGTGTATTTATAGCCTCAGAGAGAAGTCTCTAAAACCCAGGTTGTTGGAGAAAATCCCGGGCTCAACAGCCTTGTAACTGCCGCAGATCTGCGGCAGTTGCTGTGGATATGCGGCAGTTACAAGGCCGTTGAGGCCGAGATTTCTGTTGTGCGTATCTCGTAGGTTGTTAGCCACATGGTCCTTCTGGAAGTTTGAATTGGCGCGTGGATTTCTCCAGATCCTGGCCTCTACTTTTGGGCTCTCTTTTGGGCTTTGATTTATTTTCCTTTAATTTTTGATAATTAAAGGGATTTTGGGCTTTTCTATTTAGAATATGGACCTGCAAAAATAGAGAGAAAATGATTAAAATCACATTTTTATTTGCAATATGCATGGTATGGATGTGGTAAAATATGCAAAATTGAATAACAATCACTCCTCAATATAAGATACACTCAACATGAATCTATATGTAGAAGAGATGTTAAGCTCCCTTGCATATACGCAATACATATCAAAAACATTTTTACTTTTCAAAATTTCATATTAAAACAAAATTTTGAATTTTTCTCAATAAAACAAATTTTGAGATATCACTTGTGAGAAAAATATATCAATCATGATATCAATAAAAGCTTTACCAATTGAAGGTACATAAAATTTTTTTTTTAAGATAGATTTAAATATCAATTGATACCAATCGTAAGCAAATACCAATTAAATACCAATTGTAAATAAATAAATCATTTCCATCATAAAGTGTGGGAATAAAAAAAACCAATTGAAATAGTGAAATATGAATTTTCTCCCCCTTTATGGAATACCAAATAAAACGATGCATAAGCTTGTTTGAGATACCAATTGAAACATACTTAATAGTCATTAAATAAATTCAAGCTTAGCATAAAAAAAATTTGAAGCTTAGCATAAACAAAATTTGGGCTCAAGAATATAGAGATATAGTAAGCACAAATAAAACATATATATGTATGTATATAAAAAATAGAATACCAATCGAAATTGATACTATTTGAAGTGTAAGCATACATATATAGAAAACATATATGAGTATACAAAGAGAATGTCAATATTAATACCAATTGAAAGAATCCAATGATACCAATCGAAAACATAATAAGTTCAAGTGTATGACTCATATTTCCTACCACATGAAGAATACAAGCTAGTTTAATGATAAACTTCTAAACTAGTACGAAATTCTTCAAGCAAGGAATAAAATAAGAATATATTCCATAAAACACATGTAAGTCACATGATTACCAACACTCAAATCTATAAAGCATAATCATACTCATGAAAACAAAATCATGAGAAAACATGAATGATGTGAGTGTATTAGCATAATGTGAAAGACATAGTCATGAAAATAGTCAATAAGCTCAATAGAAATTCTTTTAAAACATGAAACATGAAAAACTTCAAAACTAAATTTTCATAAAAATAATTTATACTTCAAGGCATATGTATGTTTTGACAAAACAAGAAGTATACGTACATATCCCTAAACACAATTGAGTCTATAATAAAGATTTGCATGAAAAGCAAATGACTCAAGGGGTATACATGCATATCTTAAGGTTTGGCAAAATAGTCATATACATGAAGTGAAAACACATGATCATAAAACATGTCTAAGATGTGGAATACAAGTTAAAATACATGAATCATCAAAACTAGACTATACTAGAACATCTAATGGGTACAAATAAGCGTTCAAGTACAAACGTATAATGATCTATTTGTGGCCCACTATATGTACAAGTATATATCCTAGTCTTAATGAAAACTAACATTTAAACATATATTCAAAATTTGAAGCATAAAACGAGACATAAATCACATGATAAGCATGAAAACGATAATAATGTAAATTCACATGTTATTAGAACTATGATATGCATAATAGCTAAACAATGGTGAGAACACAACATATGGGTTCTTATTAACATGGGTGTCTCAAATAACTTAAACATGTATATCACTAATCTAATAAACATGACATAATAATGAACAATAAAACATGACATACTATGAATCAAAAGACATGAAAAGCATGCAAACATAAACAGGAGTTAGAGATCGATACCAAAACCGATGAATGCACCTCTCTAGTTCTCCAAACTAAGGTGGTCCTCCCACCAAAACTTCCCTTGAAAGTGATGCATCCAAATAGTTCTTTTTAAGCTTGGAACGCATCCACCTCAAGGCACCATAACTCTCACATCATGCGAGAGCCCACACCTACATCAAATACAATAGGGGTGGTCTTTGGTACCCATACTCTTTTGGGTCCATAGGGTTAGTTCCTTTCCTAATCCAAACAAATTTAGTTGCTAAATTAGAATCATTTATACGATCATAACAAAATTTAGCAAGGTGCCCCTTACGTCCACAATGTGCACAAGTGTACACATGAGCATACAACGTGTTATGGTTGTGACCGTGAGTAGCATGTGTATGCCGTGTATGGTGTGCATGCAAAAATGGAACTTGTTTCTTTCGAACCAAGGATTCCAAACGTGTATGGTTCTTAGCACAATGGCTCAAAGTGGAGCCCACACTCTATATTCTTCTTTAATAGATTTATATCATTTTCAATTATAGAAGAAGTGTGGCATGCAATAGGTGAGCTAGATGGTGAAGCTACACTAGCATGGCAAACATGTGAATCTACATCATTTTTCAAAGATTCATTTTTCTTTAAACAAACTTCTAAATCCTTTGAAATTGAAGCAATTTTTATTTTCAAAGGATCATTTTTTTTTACAACAAACTTAAGTTTTGAAGTTAAAGATTCATTTTTCTTTAAAACATTTTCACAATCATTTTTATTTTTCAAAATTTTGTTTTCATTAGTGCAAGATCAAGCTTAGATTTCATGAATCCCTATCATTTGAAATCTCTTCCTTTTCTTGCAAAACAAATCAAGCTTAAAACATAAATTCTTATTTTCTTCTCTTAGTTCAAAACTCTTATTTTTTAAAAGATTATATTTTTCTAATAGTTTTTCACAAACAATAGAAAGTTCTTCATTCAAGGCATTAGCATCAATATAGTCATTACATGAAGAACTAGCATCATCATTATCTAATTGAGATTTCGAATATACCTCAAGGGAGTCATTTCCTTGGACCATAAAGCATTGTGGCTCGGATTCTCCACTAGATTCATCTTCCATGATGTTGGGCGTTTGTAGCTCGGAGGAAGTTAACTTGTTCCACACTGAAAAGGCGGAATCATAGTTAGAAACAAGCATAAGATAATCTTTGTTAAGCGTGCTTCTAATATCCTCAAGGGCAAGTGCATTGGCCTCTATATGCTTGCTAGTACCATGAGATGATTTCTTGGTAGCGGCAAGGAAAACATGCAAGCCTAGGGTTTTTAAATACATAGACATCCTAAATTTTCACATGTCAATGTTGACATCGAACATGGGAGGTGTCAAGCAATCCATGAGTGTGTGTAAACAAATATTGTGCACAAATGTAAATGATAGATTAGCAAACTAAGATCACACTCCTAGGTGGTTAAACCTAATATCAGGAGCGTATGCTCTGATACCAATTGAAATCACCTAGAGGGGGGGTGAATAGGTGATTAGGCTAATCTAATGAACTAAATGCGAAAATTAAAACTTAATTGCTACAACACTTAATGCAACCAATGAGTGTAGCCGAATTCCCGGTGAAGGGCTCTGAACTAACTCCTCTTGATTCCTCTGAATAAGAGTTGAGGCGCTATATGAAGCTCTCGTGGTTAAGCACAAGTGAGGCACACACAACAAGCCAAGCATATAGGGATAAGCAATATGCAAGGCACAACACAAGAATATAAGATATGACAATATGAATGATACAACGCACAAAGGTGAAGAGAGAGAGTTAAGAGTCAATTGATCAAGCGCAAACAACAAAATGTGTTTCGAGGTTCGAGCACTGAGCTCTACGTCCCTACATTCACCAAGAAGGATTTCCAATCCACTAGGAGTACCGAACTCCTCTCTCACCCAATACAACCTCCACCGAGGCAATACAAACACCACCTCACAAAAGAGGGGTAGGCACCTAGCCACAATCCACAATCCACCTCACACTTGAGGGATACAAATACCAACTCCACCTCTCACTAGAGGGGGCAAATCACAACCTCAACCTCTACCAAAGAGGGAGCAACCAACAACCCAAATCAACCTCTACCAAAGAGGGATACAACAAGTAAAAGGGTTTACAACTTGGTGGTATATCTCAACCACAAACACCTTCTTCTCCACAAAAAAAAAAAAAGATCCTATAGAAAGGATAAAATGATAGCTCAAGTGTGGAAATCTAAGTGTTTTGATCAAAGAAAATCTCTTGGGAAAATACCAAATAGATATAGAATTTAAACCAAGAAACAAATTCCCAAAAACCTATTTTCTTTGAAATAAACAAAACACTTTAAAACAAATAATATGGATCTTTTTGGCACTAAAAACACTTTTGAAAACTTGTTTAAAACACTAAAGAAACTCTGTAAATTTTGCTCTTGAAATCTTAACCAAAACAGCCCTCAAATGGGGCTTTTATAGCCCTTCTAAAAAACTAGCCGTTGGCTGTTTTTCAGCTCAGGGCGGCTGTCGGTCGACCGCCCGGTCGACCGGCAACAGTCAAAAATTTGACCGTTGCAGCCTCCGGTCGACCGCTCTTCGACCGAGCCAGAACCAGAGAGTAACGGCTCTCTAGCCGGTCGACCGCCCGGTCGACCGAGGGCATTTCCAGAGAGCAAGGATCTCTGGCGGTCGACTGACCCGGTCGACCGGCCTCCCCTGGCAGCCAACGTGCACATCTTGTGCACGTCGGTCGACCGACTCTATGTCCGATCGATCGGTCCGGTCGACCGCCAGAGCCTGGCAGGTACTGTTTTGGGACAGAAAAACTGGGTTTTTAATTATTCTAAAAATCACATAAAACATATAAATTTTCACAAAAATAGTTTTATCATAATACATTGATATATAAACTTGTATGAAAAATTTCAACACAAATTTCAAACATATTGAACCATTTTTGTGTTATGGAAGTTTTACCAAAAACCAAAACCTGTATTTTCCAAACTTTGATTTTTCAAATGGAAAAATGATTTTGTCCAAAACTTATCTAAATACAAAAACATGATATTAAAACACTTTGAAGTATGATGCATATGGACATAAGTCCAATATACATGAAACATATATATATCCATGTTTTTGACTTTAATTTGAAAATATGTTTTGTTAAAACACAAAACTATCAAACACATGAATAGGCATATTAAAACTAAGTTAGTTTAAGATATAAATCATGTATGTATATATAACACATCTAATATACATAAAACCATGTAAACTTGTTTTGAATCAATCTATTCATGAAAACCAAGATCGGTTGAACTAAAAACCGAAAACCGATAAACATGAAACTATAAACAAGTGTATGTGTTGTGAACTTGAGCATATCAAACTATCTAATCTTTAACAAATGGATCTAAAATATAAACTAAACTATGTACCGAAGTCTTCTTGTAGAGCGTCGTCTCCAAGCCGACTCGATCCAAACGTGATCCACCGAGCTTGACTCTAACGAGTGCTATATATGATCTTTGATGCTTGGGCTTTTGAATCACCATGTGAAAGCTTCCAAACCATCTTTGTTGAAGCTGTCACCTACTAATATCTTGGTAAAGAATCTGAAACTAAACATCACAAGATTATTAGTAACTATAACTACAAGAGTTGATCATCATCAAAACTAGAGTGGAAGCCTCTGGGCCAACAAATATCATTTTCAATATTTTTAGATTTTTCATAATTTTTTAAAATTTTTCAGAATTAGTTTGTAAAATCTTCAAAAATGGTGTCGATTGGTGTCACCGACTGATTCCCAGTTTTTTTTAGTTTTCAAATGGAGTTAAATTTCTGATGATGGCTTACACATTACTTATTAAAATCTCTTTTTCTATCTACATATACTTTTGGAGATTTTTCTGAATTTATCGAAAATCCACCGGCTTTGATCTCGACCGGTATTGCTGAAAGATTCTAAGATTTTTAATTTGAAATTTATATTAAATTTCCCGAATCAGATTTTTACCAAAAATCTTAAAATAATATTTTCTATTTTTGAGAATTTTTCGGAACGTTTCTGAAACAGTCAATTTTTACCCGCATTAAATAATATTATTTTATTCACTTCTTTTTCTTTTTCTTCCCCTTTCTTTCTTCTCCACCTGCTTCCCATCCTCCCCAATACCATGCCAACAGCAGCAGTAGTAGCCCACCCCCCATCTCCACCGTACTTGTAACGCCCCGATCCTGGCGGATACGGAGACATTACTGCAACGTATATACGCAAGTCAGGAGTACCTTCACGTATATACGCTAAGCATCAGTACAGGCAAGAATCAGAGTACGGAAGCAAGTGGTGCATTATACATTCCAACATATGAGTACAATTACAAAGTTATCACCAAGTGATCCAATATTACATGAATATTACATCACTGACATGCGCAATTGCGAGATTACAAGCAGATGTACATGGATGAATAGTACAAAAGGGCACTCACGGTTTACTAAAGGAAAACTCGAGAGGCACACAGGGGGCCTGGAAGAATAGAGCTCTGAACGGTCTGCTGGAGATCCACGCTACCGCTACGCCACTCTGATCAGCAACAGGAAGAATCCACGCACTTCAATCTCCATGACCTGGACATGAGAATCCAGGGAGTCAGATGAACTCCCCAGGCGAGTGGTGAAGCAAAGCCAAGTGGCGAGCAAGGGTAAGTATATGTAAAGCGATAAATCAAATAAAGCCGAGGGCGAGCAAATCTGATTGTATGGTTTCAGATCACGGCTCCATAAGACTAGTACGTCGAAGGAATAATCAAAAAAAGGAAACCCTCATCTATATACCCTTATCTTATGTCACCATAATCTAAGCACATACAACCCGACTGTACTCAGGGCATGATAAGATAATGAACAGGAGGCAGGTAGATACAAGGGATAAAGCAGAGTATGAGCAGTTAATACGATAATACTCATAAAGCCGGAAATCCGAAGTAAAATCCAGGACAAGCAAATATGGTAAGGCATATCACAGATTCATAGCCGTTTAAGTCGCAGGCTTCAGTATGCGTCCCATTCCACATACCTCTACTTACAACTTAAAGAGCCGTTATTAGACACTTATTATTACTCGTCTTACCCTGATATCTAGCTATGTGAACTAGCGTCCCAGCACACATAGATCCATATCCGAGTAAAGCAAGGTTGTTATTGGAAACCAGCGGGGGTATCAACGAACTATGTTTACAGTGGGTCCCGTACATACCCGGGACCACGGCCCAGGATTGTTCCGTTGCTTGGTGACGGAACCTGCCGCAAGGCTAACAGGAGGGTCTTATAGGATGCCCTTGTCAAGATGGTACCAAGAAGGAGGGAGCCAGCACTCCCCTCGGTCGCCTGGAGGCCCACAGGTCAGACCGGAAGTTTTAGTTGCACAACATGCCTAAAACCACTGTAAACACGAACACATATTGATAGCCGCATGTTTCCCCCGACCCGATGCAAGTTGTTCCTTTTATGATTTATTAGGCTAATTATCAATTTACGGGAATAACAGGAACAGGACATGATCAGGAATTCAGGAGTTCAGGTCACTGTATATAATACAGGATAACAGGTCACTGATCATGATACAGGATATCAGGTCACTGTACATAGTACAGGATAACAAGACAGGGTTCCCGTAAATGTGATAATCACAGGTCAAGTATATCATGCTGGGTGTCAAGTGATAGCATGACAGGATGATGATATTAGACAGGTAACCATGTCAAGAGATTGATAATAATCCGGTGGCAAGTCATGTCATAACAAGGGGTCTTGCCAAGTAGTAGCATGTCAGGTGTTAGGTGATAACAAGTCAGTTGACAGGTGATATACATGTGTTAAATAGTAGCATGTAATGACACGTAGTATAAACAGGTGACAGGCATTATCATGTGGATGGTAAGTATCAGGCATGTCAATATCAGCATATCAAGATTGTCAAGTAATCAAGAAGGTGTTAGTTCTAAACAACATAAATCATGAATAATACAAGTCGACCGATGAAAATAGGAAAGTCCCAAGAGGATAGCGAGAACACTCGCCTAAATCTTAGTGAAATCTCTGATATCCGGAATCTAGGAAATCAACGCGTCAGTGCGTTAAAGAGAAAGTGATAGAGAGAGAGTGCACAGGGGGAGGAGGAGTATGCATAGAAACGCGAGTTTTAAGAGCGAGACGCGGGAGTCGCGTCGCAGGAATAGCAGACGCGGGAATCACAGACGCGGGAGTCGCGTCGTGAAGGCACCGCAAACGCGGGGTTCGAGACCCGTGTTCAAAACAGGACGCGAGGAGAACGCGGACGCGGATGCGGGTGCTGCGTCGCGTTAACACAAGAAGAACGCTGACGCGGTCATGGGATCCGCGTTAGGAACCAAATAGAGAGGAGGGAAGGTGATATTTGTCAAGTGACAAGTCATGGAATAACAATGTATGATACATGTCCCGAGGATAAAGTCCATATTCAAGGAAGGAATGAACCAAAGCAACCAGTCAAGATTAGTCGACTAGGGAGAATAGTTAGTCGACTTATGAGGGGGTTAGTCGACTATAAAGGAGGAGTAGTCGACTAATAGGTTGCGTTCCAGAAAAGGCTGCGTTTCAAAGGGTTGCGTTTCAGGAAGGGTTAGTCGACTAGGAGCAGGGGGTCAGTCGACTAGTATGCTGCGTTTCGCAAAACTGCGTCTCACGAAGTCGCGTTCCACAAGTCCGCGTCTTGCCACAAGTCCGCGTCTCATGATCCGCGTTTCACAAGTCCGCGTCTCACAAGAAAGAGTTAGTCAATAAGGGATGAAGGAGTAGGCAGCGTTCCAGGGAAAGGACGCGTTCAGGAAAGGTTAGTCGACTGGCACAAAGGTTTAGTCGACTAATAAGGTGCGTTCCAGAATAACCAGACTGCGTTTCACAGGATTAGTCGACTAGGAATAAAGGGTGGTCGACTAATAATGGGGTCAAGTCGACTAATGACCAAGTCAAGTCGACTAACAGAGTGCAAATCAGGAGCAGGATTTTGTTGAGTGTTGTGTTGATAATATTACAAGTTATAGAAATAATGTCCAAGTCTTGACGAGTAGAATTACTCGCCCAAGATGATCCTCGCTGCGTCCAGCAAAGGAAAATTCGGCCCCAATCCAAAAGGAGGGTACCGGCCCTTTGCGTCGCGCCAACAGAGAAGAACGCGGCCCCAAACCAAAAGGTGAGGCCGTCTTCACAAGAGATGAATTTTGATGGTGTAAGTCTAGTTCAAGTGGTCAAAATGAGATTTTGCAAATGGTGTTACGGGAGCGACGAGTCGGCTAGGATGAAAGAGCTCGCCGAGGAGGTGAAGACGGCGCGGTCGTTGGTGGCCAAGGTGGTGTATACGGTGGTGGAGAGGGTGGTGGAGTTTGGAGGAGGAGATGGGTTCTTTTGGGGTTTCTTGGTGGAAAAAGGTTGAAGAAGGTGGTATGGAGATGTTGGAGTGATGGAAGAGATGGAGAAGGAAGAAGTGGTGGAATTTGGGGTGAAAATGGTGGAGAAATGGTGGAGAAATGGGTGGCCAAAGGAGGGAGAAGGAAGTCTTTGGCTGCTGGTTGTTGGCAGCCATGGCTCTCTGTTGGAAGAGAGGAGGAGAACAAAATAATAAAGGAGAGAGAAGGAATGGGGGGGTATTTATAAAGGTAAAGGAAAATAGTATAATAAAGTGGTTGTCATTCACATGATAAAGTGAAACTTGCGTTTCACTTCACCAAACGCCCAAACGCAGCCCTCAAACCTGCGTTTAGGCCAAAATGGGCCAAACGCGGGAGTTTAAAGCCGCGTTTAGGGAAGTGCGAAGGTTGCGTTTCAACAAAAGGACAAAATCCATGATGATTTGATAGGGATTGATTGGCAGCGCATTAAATGCGGCATGGAGAGGATCTCCGCATTAAATGCAAAATCTCAGAAGTGAAGCTCGCGTTTGGGGAAGGAGAGAGAAAAGTGGGAAATATCTGGACACTGTTCCGGTATCTGGGAAAACACCGAAAACTCCGAAAAAGTCCAAAAAATAAGTAACTTGGAAAGCTTCCGAAAAATTCTCAAAAATAATAAACATTATAAAATGATTTTTGATGAAATCGGTTTTCAGGAATTCAATCTCATTTTCAAATAAAAATCATAAGGTCGACAGTCAATATCGGTCTACACCGGTAGGCTGGATTTTTGATAAAATCTGAAAATTCCCAGAAAATGCCTGTAGGAAGAAAATATATTTTTAAGAAGGAATGTGAAAGCGGAATCCAGAAATTTGATTCCAATTGAAAATTAAAATTCCTGGAATCAACCAGTGATACTGGCCGACACCCAATTCAGTGAAATTTTGATAAATTTAGAAAATTCTCAGAAAAAGTATTTAGATAGAAAATATGATTTTAAGAAGTTACAGGAAAACCGTTTCTTAAAATTCAACTCCGTTTGTAAATTAAAAATCCAGAAGTCGGTCAGCGGTGCTGGTCGACACCGTTTTGAAGATTTTCAATTTAATCCAGGAAAATTCCAGAAAATCATAGAAAATCCAAAATATTAGAAAACAGTATTTAAACTGAAATCGGTCAATTTGGAATAACAAAAGATCAAATCGAGAAATTTACTAGGATCGAGTTCCCGGTTCAGACTAGGGCTGACTCCGAGTTCACAAATCCGAATCCAAGGCAATACGATCATATGAATAATTCATAATACAAAATAAATACAGGAAGTAAAAAAAAATATGATCAGAAAATACGAATACGCAACTAAGTACGTATTCCGGGAACGGGGTGTTACACTCCATCCACCTTACAAAAAATTGCGTCCTCGCAATTTCGATAAGGGGTGAAATGAACACAAAAAGGTAGGAATGAGGATTATGCCAATCAAGATATGGATAACTATGAGCTGTTCTCCCCAAATCGACTGAACAACTAACTCAGGACTAAAGCATCTCTGCACTTCTGCCGTATACATCCAACCTCTGACGGTGCCATAATAATACTGATCTGATGTCTGTTTATAAAAGAACACTGCCAGAACTTCAAAGACTAACCCATTTTGAATAATATAAAGTGAGCTGACTTGGAGAGATAATCAATAATACTTCGATCAGACTATGAACCAAAGCTGATGAAATCCATAGAAATCCGTATTGCTGAAATCCGTAATATAATACAAAACCCTGCATGGCATGATGTTGTTCTTGATAAAGAGTCTGCAGTAGAATTTCTGATGTGCTGCATACATAATAATTCCCCGAGTATAGACCAGAATATCCTAGGTAAGAAAACTCTGATAATACTAAGCATGAACCAAGAAGACCAATAATTAAGAATTTCTGCATACTGGGCGTTGTTAACTCTGAAAGACATAACCAAGAATATAAATGACCCTAAAGAATTCTGAATACTGACTTCCGAATGGTAACCCGACTGCAGATGGAACATGTAGAAGATAATCTGAGTCCTGCAAGATTGGTGGAATGGATCATTGACAAGGATCATGGCGATAACTCAGATACAGCGATAAAACCTTATTCCGCGGATCCATGAAAGCACGCTAGGCAGAAGAAATCCGAGGAACGGCTAGAGTGCTAAGCACTGAAGGAACTAGTCACTGGCCAAGCAAGCCTAGGTGAGGCCATCGCGTAGCACAGCTCAGGTGTTAAACATTAGGGTGCAGCGAGGCTAATGCTCTACGAGGCTCGCATATGACGAAGCTCACGTGGCAAAGCCAGCGCGTAACACAACGCTAAATGCTAAGCACCAGGGTGCAGCAAAGCCCACACCCGGTTAGGTTCACGGGTGACTAGAACACGACCCTCGCTTAGCGAGGCTAGCGGAGCCTATGGTCCACCAAATCAATAAAGACTGCCAGAAGTCCTGATCCTGAAACACTGTTATATACTATCACTCCTCAAGTAATGATACAGTCTATCTGATTATATAAGTGACGACTATTCTGCTTGATGTACTAGTCTCCCATGATGTATCCATAAATATAAGAATATAATGCAAGACTGAAGATCTGCCCAATATAAGATAGTGTGATATACCAGAGTCAAGGAATGCCAAAACATAATGAGAACGAACCATATCTGCCCTGCTGTCACCTCACTAGTCAACACATATCTTAAGTTGGCATAAAGATTATAAAGATTATAAAAACCAGAATAGCAAAATAGAAGAGATAGGAATCACGAAATAGGGAGAAAGATAGGACGGACTAGGATTGATGGTGATAGGACAATGAGGAGGATATGATATAGAGAAGTTTACCAACTCCCGGACATGCTAAAAATGGGAATAATAGTTACGGTCAGTACTTGGTTCCCCCTTCAGATATTGAGCATCCCTTCCTGTTCTCACCCCCATCATATAGAACATCCTGACTTCCCCTTCAGCCAGATCATATGTTTGCCTCCTTCTACCAGGTGCCCTAGCTCTTAGTCTCCTTTATGTATGACTCCACGCTTGATGCTGGGGATGAAGTGAGGTTATTCTGACAGTAGGTCTTGGATTTCCTCACAACGGTGATACTGGATGAGTTGATCTGATTGGTGTGATGTTCTCTGTCTCCTTGAACAGTCAGTCACATTTCAACTAATCTCTGAACCCGTGTGTGACATAATTCATGACCTCTCCGGTGGTTGTGTTATAAGTGCTCGGCTTCAGATGATACTCCCATGTCATGTGTTGAGGGCAAGGTTGGAGGGATGGCTTAGCTAATAGGGCATCCAAGGGCCTGTCTGAGCCTTCACTTCCATCAATTAAGAGGGTCTCTTCACCAACTTCATCTGCAACTCATCCTAATCTTTCTTCTCTAGGTCCATTCCACTTCCCGGATGATGTCAAAAGAACTTGAGATACCCCTTGGACAGCTTGGGGATAAAAAACATCCTACTCTTCATCTTCATTTCTCATTTAATAATTGCTTGCTCGGTTCTCCTTATCGGCCACCATGTAAAACACCGTCCGACTTTGCCTTAGGAATTTTGCAGTGTACTTATTTACAATTCAATCTCCCTACCGCAATTTGATAAATCATTCTTTCATTTCTTCCTGGGCTATTACAGAGAAGAATCTTCCTATAGAAATCCTTTGAGAACTAGTCCCAAGTGTTTGGGCTTTCCCAGTCTCGCTGCTTCCGCCAACTACTACATCCAGGCTACATCTTCTAACTGAATCTCGATCATTTTCACCTAGTTCTCGTCAGGGACCCAAGTTGACTTAGAAGATCCATCAGGTTTACTGACCACTGCTATGCATCCAGGGCTTCTCCATGCTTGAAAAGATTGCCGGCTGTAATTTCCTGAAATCCAACATGTCGCCTGGCTTCTGTTCCCGAAGTGCAACCAATGATCCTTGGTGCGGGACCTTCGTCTGTACTTGATCGTGTCTCATCATATCTTGCAGAGATAGTCTTAAATCAAGATTTTCTCCGTTAGGGTTACCCTAGGAAGAACCAGAACCGTTATGATTTCCCCATCTTTTCATGTCCGAGTTGGTCCAAGAATAACAAGAAACTGAAGTATGAAAGGATGGGAGAACTTCAGAATTCAAGGATAAGATTATCAAGAGAGAATGGATAACTTTGTACTTGTAGTTGGATTGTATAACCAAGACTCATGCATTCCAGTTGCAAATTTCTTTACCATTAATTTGCCATCTGGACGTACTGAGGAGGTGAGAGCCTAAGCTCTGATACCAACCTGTAACGCCCCGATCCTGGCGGATACGGAGACATTACTGCAACGTATATACGCAAGTCAGGAGTACCTTCACGTATATACGCTAAGCATCAGTACAGGCAAGAATCAGAGTACGGAAGCAAGTGGTGCATTATACATTCCAACATATGAGTACAATTACAAAGTTATCACCAGAGGTGATCCAATATTACATGAATATTACATCACTGACATGCGCAATTGCGAGATTACAAGCAGATGTACATGGATGAATAGTACAAAAGGGCACTCACGAGTTTACTAAAGGAAAACTCGAGAGGCACACAGGGGGCCTGGAAGAATAGAGCTCTGAACGGTCTGCTGGAGATCCACGCTACCGCTACGCCACTCTGATCAGCAACAGGGAGAATCCACGCACTTCAATCTCCATGACCTGGACATGAGAATCCAGGGGAGTCAGATGAAACTCCCCAGGCGAGTGGTGAAGCAAAAGCCAAGTGGCGAGCAAGGGTAAGTATATGTAAAGCGATATATCAAATAAAGCCGAGGGCAAGCAAATCTGATTGTATGGTTTCAGATCACGGCTCCATAAGACTAGTACGTCGAAGGAATAATCCAAACAAGGAACCCTCATCTATATACCCTTATCTTATGTCACCATAATCTAAGCACATACAACCCGACTGTACTCAGGGCATGATAAGATAATGAACAGGAGGCAGGTAGATACAAGGGATAAAGCAGAGTATGAGCAGTTAATACGATAATACTCATAAAGCCAGAAATCCGAAGTAAAATCCAGGACAAGCAAATATGGTAAGGCATATCACAGATTCATAGCCGTTTAAGTCGCAGGCTTCAGTATGCGTCCCATTCCACATACCTCTACTTACAACTTAAAGAGCCGGTTATTAGACACTTATTATTACTCGTCTTACCCTGATATCTAGCTATGTGAACTAGCGTCCTAGCACACATAGATCCATATCCGAGTAAAGCAAGGTTGTTATTGGAAACCAGCGGGGGTATCAACGAACTATGTTTACAGTGGGTCCCGTACATACCCGGGACCACGGCCCAGGATTGTTCCGTTGCTTGGTGACGGAACCTGCCGCAAGGCTAACAGGAGGGTCTTATAGGATGCCCTTGTCAAGATGGTACCAAGAAGGAGGGAGCCAGCACTCCCCTCGGTCGCCTGGAGGCCCACAGGTCAGACCGGAAGTTTTAGTTGCACAACATGCCTAAAACCACTGTAAACACGAACACATATTGATAGCCGCATGTTTCCCCCGACCCGATGCAAGTTGTTCCTTTTATGATTTATTAGGCTAATTATCAATTTACGGGAATAACAGGAACAGGACATGATCAGGAATTCAGGAGTTCAGGTCACTGTATATAATACAGGATAACAGGTCACTGATCATGATACAGGATATCAGGTCACTGTACATAGTACAGGATAACAAGACAGGGTTCCCGTAAATGTGATAATCACAGGTCAAGTATATCATGCTGGGTGTCAAGTGATAGCATGACAGGATGATGATATTAGACAGGTAACCAGTCATGTCAAGAGATTGATAATAATCCGGTGGCAAGTCATGTCATAACAAGGGGTCTTGCCAAGTAGTAGCATGTCAGGTGTTAGGTGATAACAAGTCAGTTGACAGGTGATATACATGTGTTAAATAGTAGCATGTAATGACACGTAGTATAAACAGGTGACAGGCATTATCATGTGGATGGTAAGTATCAGGCATGTCAAATATCAGCATATCAAGATTGTCAAGTATCAAAGAAGGTGTTAGTTCTAAACAACATAAATCATGAATAATACAAGTTGACCGATGAAAATAGGAAAGTCCCAAAAGGATAGCGAGAACACTCGCCTAAATCTTAGTGAAATCTCTGATATCCGGAATCTAGGAAATCAACGCGTCAGTGCGTTAAAGAGAAAGTGATAGAGAGAGAGTGCACAGGGGGAGGAGGAGTATGCATAGAAACGCGAGTTTTAAGAACGAGACGCGGGAGTCGCGTCGCAGGAATAGCAGACGCGGGAATCACAGACGCGGGAGTCGCGTCGTGAAGGCACCGCAAACGCGGGGTTCGAGACCCGTGTTCAAAACAGGACGCGAGGAGAACGCGGACGCGGATGCGGGTGCTGCGTCGCGTTAACACAAGAAGAACGCGGACGCGGTCATGGGATCCGCGTTAGGAACCAAATAGAGAGGAGGGAAGGTGATATTTGTCAAGTGACAAGTCATGGAATAACAATGTATGATACATGTCCCGAGGATAAAGTCCATATTCAAGGAAGGAATGAACCAAAGCAACCAGTCAAGATTAGTCGACTAGGGAGAATAGTTAGTCGACTTATGAGGGGGTTAGTCGACTATAAAGGAGGAGTAGTCGACTAATAGGTTGCGTTCCAGAAAAGGCTGCGTTTCAAAGGGTTGCGTTTCAGGAAGGGTTAGTCGACTAGGAGCAGGGGGTCAGTCGACTAGTATGCTGCGTTTCACAAACTGCGTCTCACGAAGTCGCGTTCCACAAGTCCGCGTCTTGCCACAAGTCCGCGTCTCATGAATCCGCGTTTCACAAGTCCGCGTCTCACAAGAAAGAGTTAGTCAATAAGGGATGAAGGAGTAGGCAGCGTTCCAGGGAAAGGACGCGTTCAGGAAAGGTTAGTCGACTGGCACAAAGGTTTAGTCGACTAATAAGGTGCGTTCCAGAATAACCAGACTGCGTTTCACAGGATTAGTCGACTAGGAATAAAGGGTGGTCGACTAATAATGGGGTCAAGTCGACTAATGACCAAGTCAAGTCGACTAACAGAATGCAAATCAGGGAGCAGGATTTTGTTGAGTGTTGTGTTGATAATATTACAAGTTATAGAAATAATGTCCAAGTCTTGACGAGTAGAATTACTCGCCCAAGATGATCCTCGCTGCGTCCAGCAAAGGGAAATTCGGCCCCAATCCAAAAGGAGGGTACCGGCCCTTTGCGTCGCGCCAACAGAGAAGAACGCGGCCCCAAACCAAAAGGTGAGGCCGGTCTTCACAAGAGATGAATTTTGATGGTGTAAGTCTAGTTCAAGTGGTCAAAATGAGATTTTGCAAATGGTGTTACGGGGAGCGACGAGTCGGCTAGGATGAAAGAGCTCGCCGAGGAGGTGAAGACGGCGCGGTCGTTGGTGCCAAGGTGGTGTATACGGTGGTGGAGAGGGTGGTGGAGTTTGGAGGAGGAGATGGGTTCTTTTGGGGTTTCTTGGTGGAAAAAGGTTGAAGAAGGTGGTATGGAGATGTTGGAGTGATGGAGGAGATGGAGAAGGAAGAAGTGGTGGAATTTGGGGTGAAAATGGTGGAGAATGGTGGAGAAATGGGTGGCCAAAGGAGGGAGAAGGAAGTCTTTGGCTGCTGGTTGTTGGCAGCCATGGCTCTCTGTTGGAAGAGAGGAGGAGAACAAAATAATGAAGGAGAGAGAAGGAATGGGGGGGTATTTATAAAGGTAAAGGAAAATAGTATAATAAAGTGGTTGTCATTCACATGATAAAGTGAAACTTGCGTTTCACTTCACCAAACGCCCAAACGCAGCCCTCAAACCTGCGTTTAGGCCAAAATGGGCCAAACGCGGGAGTTTAAAGCCGCGTTTAGGGAAGTGCGAAGGTTGCGTTTCAACAAAAGGACAAAATCCATGATGATTTGATAGGGATTGATTGGCAGCGCATTAAATGCGGCATGGAGAGGATCTCCGCATTAAATGCAAAATCTCAGAAGTGAAGCTCGCGTTTGGGGAAGGAGAGAGAAAAGTGGGAAAATATCTGGACACTGTTCCGGTATCTGGGAAAACACCGAAAACTCCGAAAAAGTCCAAAAAATAAAGTAACTTGGAAAGCTTCCGAAAAATTCTCAAAAATAATAAACATTATAAAATGATTTTTGGTGAAATCGGTTTTCAGGAATTCAATCTCATTTTCAAAATAAAAATCATAAGGTCGACAGTCAATATCGGTCTACACCGGGTAGGCTGGATTTTTGATAAAATCTGAAAATTCCCAGAAAATGCCTGAAGGAAGAAAATATATTTTTAAGAAGGAATGTGAAAGCGGAATCCAGAAATTTGATTCCAATTGTAAATTAAAATTCCTGGAATCAACCAGTGATACTGGCCGACACCCAATTCAGTGAAATTTTGATAAATTTAGAAAATTCTCAGAAAAAGTATTTAGATAGAAAATATGATTTTAAGAAGTTACAGGAAAACCGTTTCTTAAAATTCAACTCCGTTTGTAAATTAAAAATCCAGAAGTCGGTCAGCGGTGCTGGTCGACACCGGTTTTGAAGATTTTCAATTTAATCCAGGAAAATTCCAGAAAATCATAGAAAATCCAAAATATTAGAAAACAGTATTTAAAACTGAAATCGGTCAATTTGGAATAACAAAAGATCAAATCGAGAAATTTACTAGGATCGAGTTCCCGGTTCAGACTAGGGCTGACTCCGAGTTCACAAATCCGAATTCAAGGCAATACGATCATATGAATAATTCATAATACAAAATAAATACAGGAAGTAAAAAAAATATGATCAGAAAATACGAATACGCAACTAAGTACGTATTCCGGGAACGGGGTGTTACAGTATTCCCTCCTTCTCTTTCTTTTCCCCTCTCTCTTTCTTTCTCTCATTCTCTCCATCTCTCCCATTCTCTCAATTTCCTCTCTCTCACCAACTCCCAACTTCCTCCTCTTCCCTTGGGCTGTCACCTCAGTCTACTCCAGCATCGGAGTACGTCTGCTGGCCCCTAGGTCTGACCATCTCCTCCCCCAAACTCTCTCCTTCCCTCCTCCTTCCACAATACACCACCATCCTCCTTCAATTTCAACACAAAACTCATTTCACCTCTATCTTCATCCTCAAAATTCACCACCAGTACTCCACCACCTCCTCCCCTTCCACCACCCTATCACCACCTCCACCTCTTCCAATTTCCATCACCACGACCAACTCCTTCCTACACCACCAACACCTCCACCATCAACAACAACAACAACCTCATCAATAAACCTAATCCAAACCCCACCTCCCCTTCCTCCCCCGAGCCCTAGGCCGCGTCGCCTGATCGGGAAAAAACCGCGCACAAAAAGTGTATGTTTTGAAGTTAAGATTTAAACTGTGTGTGTTTTGGCTTCCTCGATACTTCCGTTATAGCATAGAGGATAAAACGAGTCGAATCCACAAGGACGGGACGCGATAGAAGCTTACACTGTATGTTCACGTGTATGTTAACAGTTCTTCAAAGTTTTAAAGAATGAAAAGAAAAGAAACAAAGAATGAAAAAGAGAAGTACGGTGAAACGCAAAGAAGTGGGAAACATAGAAAAGAATGGTTTTTGTAGTTTTATTTTTATATCTAAAATAAGTGAAAAAGAAAGAAGACTCACGGCTACTAACTACTAATGACTCCACCAATATGCTAACCTCTTAGTAGTTACCTCACATGTATCATTGGCCATAACTAGTCCTTAGTTCAAGAGCGTTTCAAAGCATGACCCATATGTCAACTTTCACATCCAAATTTAACTAACAAGTGCAAGCTACACTTAAATCATCAAAACCCAATAAGAGCAAGCATGAAATAAAGTAATGTTAGCTTGTTAGAGATTTAGATGTTAGAGTGTTAGAATCCATCATCATGAGCCATCAATGGCTCTTGTAAGAGCAAGGCCAAGTAGAAGCTATTCGATTCATGTAGATTATCGTAAAAGAAGTTAGACTAGTTGGTGGTTAGTAGTTAGTTGCCATGAGAGAAAAGATTAGCTAAACATGTAAAAGAGATTAGAGAGAAGAATACAAATATAAGGTAAGAGAGCACCTTTTATAAATTGTCACCTTCTATTATAAGTACTCTTACTTCCCAACATGTACCACTCTCTCTTCCTATTATAAGATCTACAAAATTAAAAATACAAGGGAGGAAGAAGAAGAGCACTAACCTAAACTACCCTAAATTATAAAATGGAGATGAAAACTACCATAAAATATTGCATATCACCTGCTCTAGAACCCCAAGGGGTATTTATAAGCACCAGGGAAGGGGGCCAGGGGGACAACCCCTGGCCTGAAGCCAGGGCCTGGTGTAACACCCCATCCTCGGTATACGTGCACAGTTACGTATCCTGATTTTTGGTGTATTTTATTTTTATTATTTTATTTTATTTTCTGCTATTTAAATACTTACTCATATAGCTGTACTGCATGATTTGATCTGTTTGGTATTCAGATTTGACTAATTTTAATTTCAAATATTATTTTTTAATATTCTAGATTTTTCATGATTTTCTGGAATTTTTCGGAATTAAATTGTAGATCTTCAAAACCGGTGTCGGCCAGTATCACTGGTTGATTCCAGGAATTTTAATTTGCTATTGGAATCAAATTTCTAGATTCCGCTTTCATATTCTTTCTTAAAATTACATATTCTTCCTTCAGGTATTTTCTGGGATTTTTCAGAATTTATCAAAAAATCCAGCTTACCCGGTGTAGACACCGTTCATAGTGGATTCCAGGATTTTTATTTTGAAAATGAAGTAGAGTTTCTGAAAACCGATTTCACCAAAAGTCACTTTAAAATATTTATGATTTTTGAGAATTTTTATAAAGCTTTTGGAGATACTCCAATTTTTGGTCATTTCTAGAGTTTTCGGTATTTTCCCAGATACCGAGAATTTATCTAAGTATCTCACTTATCTCTTTTTCCATTTTTCTCTCTCCTTCCTCAAACGCGAGCTTCACCAGTTGGATCCATCATTAATGCAGTGATCCTCCCCTTGCTGCATTAAATGCTTATGGGCCAATTCAACTCAAGTCCAATCACCCATGCCTTTGTCCTTTTCTCTGAAACGCAGCCTCTTTGCGTTTTCTTCTGGACGCAGCCTTGAGTTCCCGCATTTGGCTCTATATTTGCCTAAACGCAGCCTTGGGACATTGTGGACGCAGCAATCTTTGGAGGGAAAGTGATGATGGCTTATTATTATATTATTTTCCCCCCTTTATATATATATGCACTCCCATCTTCTCTCTCTTTCATTTTCCTTCATCTTCTTTGTTCCAGCAAGCTCCAACAGCAAACCCAAACCCCCCAAGCTCCTTGACCGGCCATTACCACCACCCACCAAATCCATTTTCTCCACCACAAATCCCTCCACCTCATTCTCCTCCATCTCCTCCTGCATTTCCAACCACAACACCATCTACTTCAACCTCTTTCACCAAGAGACACCAAAAGAACCCATCACCTCCACAAAACTTCATCACCATCTCCACCACCACCCGCACCACCGTAGCCTCCACCGAGCATACCATCTTCACCCCCTCGTCAACCTCTTTCCGGCGGACTATAGCTTCATTCCCCGCAACGCCATTTGCAAAATCTCGTTTTGCCATATTGAGTTGGACTTGCACCATCAACCTTTTGCCTTCTCTTGTGAGGACCGGTACCCTCCTTTGGATTGGGACCGCGTTTCTCTGCGTCGGACGCATTTTAGGCGAGTAATTCTACTCGCCAAGACTTGGATATTATTTCATATTTGTTAAGAAAACGCACCAGTTTCCTAAAAACGCACCAGTTTCCTAAAACGCACCAGTTTCCTAAAAACGCACCAGTTTGCTGAAAACGCACCAGTTTGCTGAAAACGCACCAGTTTTCTGAAAACGCACCAGTTTCCTGAAAACGCACCACTTTTCTGAAAACGCACCAGTTTCCTGAAAACGCACCACTTTTCTGAAAACGCACCACTTTCCTGAAAACGCACCACTTTTCTGAAAACGCACCACTTTTCTTAAAACGCACCACTTTCTTGAAACGTGCCACTTTTTGAGACGCGACCCAACCGAACGCAGCCTTCTTAAGTCGATTTGACCCTTTACTATAGTCGACTAACTCCTTCTCTAAGTCGACTAATTTCTCTCCCTAGTCGACTAATCTTGATTAATTGTTATGGTTAATTACTTCTTTGATTTTGAACATTATCTTTGGGTCATTTATTATTATATTGCTATTTGCAAGGCTTGTCACTTGATGAATATCACCTCTTATCATGCTATCTATTAACATAAGGCATGATACACCTGACTCCTATAATTATCATTATAACGGGAATGATAACCGGACTTCATGATTTGCAAACTTGATTACTTGATAGTACGAACTAGTACTCCTGATATACCTGTACTCCTGACATGTTCCTGCTCATTCCCGAAATCTGATAATTATTTAATATACCATAAAATGAGACAACTTACATTGGGTCGGGGGAAACATGCGGCTATCAATATGTGTTCGTGTTTACAGTGACATTAGGTATGTTGTGCAACTAAATTTCCGGTCTGACCTGTGGGCCTCCAGGCGACCGAGGGGAGTGCTGGCTCCCTCCTTCCTGGTACCATCATGATAAGGGCATACAATAAGTCCCTCCTGTTAGCCTAGCGGCAGGTTCCGTCCACAAGCAACGGAACATCCTGGGCCGTGGTCCCGGGTATGCACGGGACCCACTGTAAACATAGTTCGTTGATACCCCCGCTGGTTTCCAATAACAACCTTGCTTTACTCGGATATGGATCTATGTGTGCTGGGACGCTAGTTCACATAGCTAGATATCAGGGTAAGACGAGTAATAATAATAATAATAAAGACGCTAATTGTGGGTGTTGTATGCGCTTGGATTACGGTGACATGAGATAAAGGTATATAGATGAGGGTTTCCTTGTTTGGATTATTCCCTCGAAGTACTAGTCTCATGAGGTCGTAACTTGAGCTTATACAATGCCTTTCATTTATAACATGTCGTACTTCTTTTACTTGCTGGATGATTTTTCTTGATATTGTACCAACTCTCATATTCTTATTCTTATGCCACTCGGCTGTAACATGATCACTTGTTTGGGAGGTCCTGACTCCCTTGAATTTGTATGTTCAGGTTCCGAACCTTGGATCGAGGTGGAGCCTTCTGTGGAAGATCAAGCTTTCCTTGCCGAGCAAGTTGACTAGTCTCGGTTTCTGTTGTACCTGACCTTCCTTTTGAGCTCGCGGGATTCCCTTTCAACTCGTGAGCATATTGTAATTATATTGTAAATCGTACTTTTGTGCTTGGCTGTGATATATGATGCATGTGATATGTAAGAGTATGTCACAACTTGTGATAACCTTGTATAATTGTATTTCTTGTGTTGGCATATGAATGGGCACTACGCTTGTCGTACTCTGATTCTTGCTTGTACTGATGCTTAACGTATATACGTGAGGGTATTTCCGACCTGCGTATGTACGTCGCAGTGACGTCCCCGTACCCGCAAGACCGGGGCGTTACAGGTTGGTATCAGAGCCTAGGCTCTCACACCTATAGTACAACCAAGCAGCAAATTAATGGAATTTGCCATTGCCAACTACAATGTACAAAGTTATCTTGTCCTTCTTAATTCCTTTCCTTGTGTCCTAAAATCCTTCCATCTTTCCAGTTTCCAGTCTCCTTTTTACCAATATAAGTATGGATAGAAGGACGGGTCGTAGCAACTCCGGGCAAACATCAAATGGACCCATGGGAGAGAATGTTGAGATTCTGAGGGTTATCCAGACTATGATGGAAAATCAGCAACAGCAGACGGAACTCCTTCGGCAAGAGTTAGTAACTCCCAAGGAACAAAGGCCGGGGAATGTATCAGACTTCAGGCGGTTGCAACCGGCGATATTCACAGGAGAAGAGAAACCACTAGATGCTGAGCAATGGCTGATTGACACCACAGATCTGTTGAACGCAGCCCGGGTCCCAAAAGAAAATCAAGTGGAGGTCGCCAAGATTCAACTAAAGGATGTAGCCAGGACCTGGTGGCTAGCTGAAGAAGCAAGACTGGAGAAACCTGTCACTTGGGACCAGTTTTCTCAAAGCTTCTATAGTAGATTTTTCCCTGCCACCGCCCAGAAAGAAATGGAAGAACAGTTCATCCGACTTCAGCAGTGGAACCGGTCTGTGGATGAGTATGCCGCTGAGTTTTTGAGGCTGAGCCGCTTCGCTCCATATATGGTGGCTGATGAAGAAAAGCGGGCGAGTAGATTCCAACAGGGTTTGCGAATGGACATTCAAATTCTCTTGATGCCCCAGCAGCTGAAAACGTATTCCCAAGTCCTCACCATAGCTCGAGAGGTGGAGCGAGGTCTGGAGAAAGGGAAATCTAACATGATAAGGAACCAGGCCATGAAAAGGCCATTTCCACAAGCAGGGAGAGGAGGTCCATACAGAGCAGCGAGGGTTCCGCCAATGAGACGACCATTTCGGCGAGCCCCCTTCCAGACAACCCAACCATTCCCTGTTTGTAACTATTGCCAGAAACCGGGTCACACTCAGCAGAATTGCCGAAGGGCAAATGGGTTATGCCTGGCATGTGGTTCCCATGATCATTCAGTAGAAGTCTGCCCCCACAAGAGAATGGGAATAGCCAACCAAGTACTACCAGCACTTCCAGGACCAGATGGACAGAGGAACCAGGGATCGATGGTTAGGAGAGCTCTTCCCCCTCCCCCACAGCAAGTAAACCGCCCAGTCCAGAGGGGAGTTAGAGCTGCAGCAGGTCGTGGAAGAGGACGAGCTTACAACCTGACAGCGGAAGAGGCCGAGACTTCTGGAGAAGTGGTAACAGGTAAGATCAGGGTACACTCGAAACCTGTTCTTGCCCTCTTTGATTCGGGTGCATCTCATTGTTACATATCTGATCGTTTTGTTGACTTGCATTATATACCTGTTAGAACTTTAGACCACCAATGGGAGATTAGTACAGGGAATGGAGTAGTCATAACTACTAAGGTTTGTATTGATTGCCCTGTAGAGCTCTGTAACAGAACCTTGGCCATAGATATGCTCGTACTAGATACTAGAGGGTACGACATAATCTTAGGCATGACTTGGCTCAGTAAATACCGTGCAGTCATTGATTGTCGAAACAAGAAGGTCATTTTCAAGATGCCGCTTCAGCCTGAGTTCCAATTTGAAGGAGAACACAAACCTGTCAAGGAAAAAGCACAGATGACTGCTGGTGAGATTCAGAAAAAGAGAGTACCAGTTTGGAATGAGTTTCCAGAAGTATTTAAGGAAATCTCAGGGCTTCCACCTGACAGGACGATTGAGTTTTCTATTGATACCCTTCCAGGTACAGTTCCGATATCCAAAGCTCCATATAGGATGGCACCCACAGAGTTGGAGATTTTAAAGAAACAGCTACAAGAATACTCTGACAAAGGATTGATTAGACCAAGTGCTTCACCATGGGGAGCTCCAGTGCTATTGGCCAACAAGAAAGACGGTGGTAAGCGGTTGTGTATAGACTACAGAGAGTTAAACAAAGTTACCATCAAGAATAAGTACCCTTTACCAAGAATTGATGATCTGTTTGATCAGCTTCATGGAGCTCGAGTATTTTCTAAATTGGATTTACAATCAGGTTATCATCAGCTAAAGGTAAAGAAAGAAGACGTTCCAAAGATAGCATTCAGGACTCGTTATGGCCATTATGAGTTTCTAGTTATGCCCTTCGGAGTCACCAATGCCCCTGCAGTTTTCATGGATTTGATGAACAGAGTGTTCTCATCATATTTGGATCAGTTTGTGGTTGTTTTTATAGATGACATCTTAATCTATTCGAAGAACGACAGAGAGCATGCAGACCACTTGAGAATAGTGTTACAGACTCTCCAACAGGAACAACTTCATGCTAAGCAAAGCAAGTGTGAATTCTGGTTAAATAGTGTGGCCTTCCTTGGACACATAATTTCAGAAGAAGGAATTTCAGTAGACCCCAGTAAAATTCAGGCAGTGAAGGACTGGCCTATTCCAAGGACAGTAACAGAAATTAAGAGTTTTATTGGTTGGCCGGATATTACAGGCGCTTTGTCCAAGATTTTTCTAAGATTGCAGCCCCGTTAACGAAGCTCACCCGAAAAGGAGAAAAATATATATGGACCGAGGAATGTGCTGCAGCATTTGAACAATTAAAGGAAAGACTCATTACAGCTCCAGTTTTGAGGACTCCCTCAGGAAGAGGAGGGATGGTTATATACAGTGATGCATCCGGGAAAGGCCTAGGATGTGTATTAATGCAGCATGGTCATGTCATAGCTTATGCATCTAGGCAATTGAAACCACATGAGAGGAATTACCGAACCCATGACTTAGAACTGGCGGCGGTAATATTTGCATTGAAGATCTGGAGACATTATCTTCTGGGAGACAAGGTGCTAATCTACACTGATCACAAAAGTCTTAAGTATATTTTCACACAGAAAGAATTGAATATGAGGCAGAGACGGTGGCTTGAATTAATGGCAGACTATGATATCGACTTACAGTATCATCTGGGCAAAGTTAATACAGTACCAGATGCATTGAGCAGGAAGCCAGAGAATAAAATGCTAGTACTACTTACGCATCAGAAGGAATTAATTCAGGACTTCATAAAACTGGACTTAATGATAGTACGAGGAGTCGATAGCACAAGACAGTTGATGACCTTTCAGATCCAGTCAACCCTGATGGATGAAATTAAAGAAGCTCAGAAAGAAGACCCCAGATTGCAGAAGTTCAGAGCTCAAATAGAAGCTGGATTGAGAACTGACCTCCGTATTCATTCAGACAACGCATTATATTTTGGTAACAGAATTTGTGTCCCCCAAGGAGAAGTCCGACAGAAAATTTTGGCAGAGGCACATAGTTCAGCCTATTCCATACACCCGGGAGGAAATAAAATGTATCAAGACTTGAAACAGAAGTTCTGGTGGAATGCCATGAAAAGGGAGATAGCCCAACATGTGGCCAAGTGCTTAGTTTGCCAGCAGGTAAAGATAGAACACCAGAGAACAGCCGGACTTCTTCAGCCCTTGCCAATACCCGAGTGGAAGTGGGAACATATCACCATGGATTTTGTCACAGCACTACCTCGCAGTCCTAAGGGTAATGATGCAGTATGGGTAATCATTGACCGCCTCACAAAAGCAGCTCACTTCCTACCTTTCAGAGTAGGTCAGTCAACAGAAGTTCTTGCAGAAAAATATATGAAAGAAATTGTTCGTCTACATGGAGTTCCAGTTAGTATCGTGTCAGATAGAGACACGAGATTCCGATCACATTTCTGGGAAAGTCTCCAAGAAAATTTAGGAACTCGTCTGAAATTCAGTACTTCATATCACCCCCAGACAGACGGACAATCTGAACGGACTATCCAGATCCTTGAAGATATGTTACGAGCCTGCATGATAGAATTTAGAGGGTCATGGGAAGACTATCTTCATTTGGTAGAATTCTCTTATAATAACAGCTATCAGGCTAGTATCAAAATGGCCCCATTTGAGGCATTGTATGGCAGGAAATGCAGGTCACCGATATGTTGGGACGAAGTCGGCGAAAGAAGACTTATGGGACCAGACATTCTAGTTCAGACAACAAGCAAGGTCCGAGTTATCAGAGATCACCTCCGGGCAGCACAGAGCCGACAGAAGAGTTGGGCAGACACAAACAGAAGGCCATTGGAATTCAGAACCGGTGAGCATGTATTTTTAAAGATATCACCCACCAAAGGGGTAATCCGGTTCGGTACTCGTGGAAAACTTAGTCCGAGATACATCGGCCCATTCGAAATTTTGGATCGTGTGGGAGATGTGTCTTACCGATTGGCATTACCTCCATCTTTAGAAGGAGTACACAATGTATTCCATGTATCACAGTTGAGGAGGTATGTCAAGGATGAGAGTCACATTCTAGATCACTCCGAACTGGAACTACAGTCAGATCTATCTTATAAAGAGCAACCGATGGCCATCCTGGACAAAAGTATCAAAACATTAAAGAATAAGGCAATACCATTAGTATTGGTTTCTTGGAATAGGCATGCGCCAGGAGAAGCCACATGGGAACGGGAGGACGTTATTCGTGAGCGATATCCCCATCTATTTACAACTTAGTTGGTAAACCCTTTCTTCCTATTCTCTCTACCGTCATCTTCCCCTTCCTGAAATTTCGAGGACGAAATTTTTTGTAAGGTGGATAGATTGTAACACCCCATCCTCGGTATACGTGCACAGTTACGTATCCTGATTTTTGGTGTATTTTATTTTTATTATTTTATTTTATTTTCTGCTATTTAAATACTTACTCATATAGCTGTACTGCATGATTTGATCTGTTTGGTATTCAGATTTGACTAATTTTAGTTTCAAATATTATTTTTTAATATTCTAGATTTTTCATGATTTTCTGGAATTTTTCGGAATTAAATTGTAGATCTTCAAAACCGGTGTCGGCCAGTATCACTGGTTGATTCCAGGAATTTTAATTTGCTATTGGAATCAAATTTCTGGATTCCGCTTTCATATTCTTTCTTAAAATTACATATTCTTCCTTCAGGTATTTTCTGGGATTTTTCAGAATTTATCAAAAAATCCAGCTTACCCGGTGTAGACACCGTTCATAGTGGATTCCAGGATTTTTATTTTGAAAATGAAGTAGAGTTTCTGAAAACCGATTTCACCAAAAGTCACTTTATAATATTTATGATTTTTGAGAATTTTTATAAAGCTTTTGGAGATACTCCAATTTTTGGTCATTTCTAGAGTTTTCGGTATTTTCCCAGATACCGAGAATTTATCTAAGTATCTCACTTATCTCTTTTTCCATTTTTCTCTCTCCTTCCTCAAATGCGAGTTTCACCAGTTGGATCCATCATTAATGCAGTGATCCTCCCCTTGCTGCATTAAATGCTTATGGGCCAATTCAACTCAAGTCCAATCACCCATGCCTTTGTCCTTTTCTCTGAAACGCAGCCTCTTTGCGTTTTCTTCTGGACGCAGCCTTGAGTTCCCGCGTTTGGCTCTATATTTGCCTAAACGTAGCCTTGGGACATTGTGGACGCAGCAATCTTTGGAGGGAAAGTGATGATGGCTTATTATTATATTATTTTCCCCCCCTTTATATATATGCACTCCCATCTTCTCTCTCTTTCATTTTCCTTCATCTTCTTTGTTCCAGCAAGCTCCAACAGCAAACCCAAACCCCCCAAGCTCCTTGGCCGGCCATTACCACCACCCACCAAATCCATTTTCTCCACCACAAATCCCTCCACCTCATTCTCCTCCATCTCCTCCTGCATTTCCAACCACAAACACCATCTACTTCAACCTCTTTCACCAAGAGACACCAAAAGAACCCATCACCTCCACAAAACTTCATCACCATCTCCACCACCACCCGCACCACCGTAGCCTCCACCGAGCATACCATCTTCACCCCCTCGTCAACCTCTTTCCGGCGGACTATAGCTTCATTCCCCGCAACGCCATTTGCAAAATCTCGTTTTGCCATATTGAGTTGGACTTGCACCATCAACCTTTTGCCTTCACTTGTGAGGACCGGTACCCTCCTTTGGATTGGGACCGCGTTTCTCTGCGTCGGACGCATTTTAGGCGAGTAATTCTACTCGCCAAGACTTGGATATTATTTCATATTTGTTAAGAAAACGCACCAGTTTCCTAAAAACGCACCAGTTTCCTAAAAACGCACCAGTTTCCTAAAAACGCACCAGTTTTCTAAAAACGCACCAGTTTGCTGAAAACGCACCAGTTTGCTGAAAACGCACCAGTTTTCTGAAAACGCACCAGTTTCCTGAAAACGCACCACTTTTCTGAAAACGCACCAGTTTCCTGAAAACGCACCACTTTTCTGAAAACGCACCACTTTCCTGAAAACGCACCACTTTTCTGAAAACGCACCACTTTTCTTAAAACGCACCACTTTCTTGAAACGTGCCACTTTTTGAGACGCGACCCAACCGAACGCAGCCTTCTTAAGTCGATTTGACCCTTTACTATAGTCGACTAACTCCTTCTCTAAGTCGACTAATTTCTCTCCCTAGTCGACTAATCTTGATTAATTGTTATGGTTAATTACTTCTTTGATTTTGAACATTATCTTTGGGTCATTTATTATTATATTGCTATTTGCAAGGCTTGTCACTTGATGAATATCACCTCTTATCATGCTATCTATTAACATAAGGCATGATACACCTGACTCCTATAATTATCATTATAACGGGAATGATAACCGGACTTCATGATTTGCAAACTTGATTACTTGATAGTACGAACTAGTACTCCTGATATACCTGTACTCCTGACATGTTCCTGCTCATTCCCGAAATCTGATAATTATTTAATATACCATAAAATGAGACAACTTACATTGGGTCGGGGGAAACATGCGGCTATCAATATGTGTTCGTGTTTACAGTGACATTAGGTATGTTGTGCAACTAAATTTCCGGTCTGACCTGTGGGCCTCCAGGCGACCGAGGGGAGTGCTGGCTCCCTCCTTCCTGGTACCATCATGATAAGGGCATACAATAAGTCCCTCCTGTTAGCCTAGCGGCAGGTTCCGTCCACCAAGCAACGGAACATCCTGGGCCGTGGTCCCGGGTATGCACGGGACCCACTGTAAACATAGTTCGTTGATACCCCCGCTGGTTTCCAATAACAACCTTGCTTTACTCGGATATGGATCTATGTGTGCTGGGACGCTAGTTCACATAGCTAGATATCAGGGTAAGACGAGTAATAATAATAATAATAAAAGACGCTAATTGTGGGTGTTGTATGCGCTTGGATTACGGTGACATGAGATAAAGGTATATAGATGAGGGTTTCCTTGTTTGGATTATTCCCTCGAAGTACTAGTCTCATGAGGTCGTAACTTGAGCTTATACAATGCCTTTCGTTTATAACATGTCGTACTTCTTTTACTTGCTGGATGATTTTTCTTGATATTGTACCAACTCTCATATTCTTATTCTTATGCCACTCGGCTGTAACATGATCACTTGTTTGGGAGGTCCTGACTCCCTTGAATTTGTATGTTCAGGTTCCGAACCTTGGATCGAGGTGGAGCCTTCTGTGGAAGATCAAGCTTTCCTTGCCGAGCAAGTTGACTAGTCTCGGTTTCTGTTGTACCTGACCTTCCTTTTGAGCTCGCGGGATTCCCTTTCAACTCGTGAGCATATTGTAATTATATTGTAAATCGTACTTTTGTGCTTGGCTGTGATATATGATGCATGTGATATGTAAGAGTATGTCACAACTTGTGATAACCATGTATAATTGTATTTCTTGTGTTGGCATATGAATGGGCACTACGCTTGTCGTACTCTGATTCTTACTTGTACTGATGCTTAACGTATATACGTGAGGGTATTTCCGACCTGCGTATGTACGTCGCAGTGACGTCCCCGTACCCGCAGGACCGGGGCGTTACACCTGGCCGCGGCCGCGGCCTACCTAGAGAAGCGCACGCGGCGCTTTGAGCCACGTGCTATCCTATCTGTCCCCTATCAGCTTCTGCTCCTAGTTTCTGGTTTTGGGCTCCTGGTTTTGACGAATCAACTCTTCTTGGTAAATGGGTATGATATAGGCTTTTAATCACCAATTAAATGGTGATTTAGGGTCTTCTTCTTCATTGCACACTATGGACTTAGAATCAAGCAAGCAAAGCTTTATTAGCAGAATTTTATATTAAATAAATCTGAAGATGAGGTATGAAATATGCAGTTTTAGAGACTAATCACACCCCCACACTTATCTTTTGCTTGTCCCGAGCAAAACAAAAGACTAAGAAAATTATTACACCACTTTCGTTGGTGACGCGATTGCACTGAGCATGTGCAGCAAGCCGTTAAACCTCTAGGTTTCCCCTAGAGGAGGAGTTTCGTCTCCTGAGGATTTTCAGCGAATTACGCCCACAAAATCCATAAAGAAAGATATCAAATGTTAGTATTTTAAAAACGCATTTTGAAATAGAGAAAAGTGTTGAAGTATTTTTGCGAAAATATAAGTGATCCAAGGTCATAAGTTAACCAGAAATTAATCTTTCTTAAGCTAAGTCGAAATGTAAAATCTTGTTATAAATTAATTGTAAGAATTTAACATTGAATTGACTCTTTGATTTTTAATAAAACTCTTAGAAAAATATGCACTTTGTGAAGATTTTTAGGATATCGACTCTAACTTTCATGTCATTGATTTCTGTTTATTTATTTATTATTTTCTTCTTTTTTTTTTTTTTCTTCTCTTAGTTTTCTTAGGCTTTCTTATTTATCCGGGTAGTGAGCTTTTAGCCGGTGACTTCCAAACCAGATGATCTTAGGGCACCAGATGAGAAAACATCCCTCGAACTTAAGGACTCGAGTAAACAAGGTCACAAAACTAAAGGGGATTATTTTATTTTTATCTACCATTTTAGATATGAATAATATGCTTCCTGAGGCATAATTACCTAACTTCAATAAGTGATTTTTATCATTATATTATTTATTTATTTATTTTATTTTTTTATGGCATTATCAATCTTTGTTTCAATCCCAAAAATTGTGTAAGTGTGAAGTGCATAAATCTAGGTAAAAAATTCAAGATCAAATTATCTTTTCAATCTTACTTTCTTATCCTAAAATTTAAACAAGATCTATTATTTTGACTTCGTTTAAATTTTCATAATTTTAGGTCTTCCTAATTCCTAAGATAATCTTAATTTGCTTAAAATAAATCAAAACTATTTGTCTTGTTTCAAAAAGTTTTGTAAAAAGAAAAGAAAAGAGTTTTTATACAAAAGAGAATTTTAAAAAAGTTCCTAAAAAGAAGTGTAAAAGAAAGAAAATCTAAAACAACCTATGTTAGTAAACCCTCCCCCACGCTTATCTCATGCATTATCCTCGATGCATCGTGAATGTGTATATACATGAAACAAATGGAGAGGGAAGGAAAATTACCTCATGGTGGTGGCTCCGGTGGTGGTCTGATTGGGCCAAGCGTTACTACCCAATCAAAATAGTGTGGATCGTGCAGGAACCCACCAATGACCTCTCTAATGCGACCCAGTAAAAGAATGATGGACGGAATGGTCTTATTAAAATTTTTATCCCCATCTAATTTTCAATTGTCAAAAATAATTATTGAGTCATTTTCTTCAACATCCTTATCCAACAATGAAGTGTGATTTTGAAAGATGATGAATTTGGACTCAAAGGGATCAGGAACAAAACCGACACCGACTCGAGAATTTGACTCAGATCAAGTCGAGAGTTAACAATGAGAGTCGAAATTAGTTCAAAAACAGGGTCCAAATTAAAGAATTAATATTCACACACTTTCCCCCATGAATGAAGTGTGATCATTAGAGATTGATGATTTTATTTCACTGTGTACTCGTACAGGATTCAATGTTAACTCTGGAATAGAGAAAAATTTGTAAAGATACCGGAGTCATTATTGAATTAAAAAGTGAAATGGAATTACTAACATGAGGTTCAGGATCAGATTCAGGTTCGGTTTCAATTTTAGGAAAGGGATAACTTGCCAGAATGTCCAAGCGATTTTCATAACTTGGTGTGTAATCAAGTTTAAATGTATGTTCTGAAATTGAATCTGGATTCTCAAAATGACATGATTCATGAGTCCAATCAGTAGAGTTAGGGATATAAGGATCGATCAAAGGTTGACAAGAAAGACTTTCCTCGCTCTCATTGATCAATTCGCTCATAAGTGAGTCTAACCTACTAATAGGCCGTGTAACAGAATTTGGATTCGGAATCATGTCTTCCATACTCTTTGTAATTGGTTCTTGAAAAATGAGTATGGAAGTTGATTTTGGAAATGATGGTGAAATTGTGAGTCCATCGGATTTTTCGATTACTGCTCGGGCTCACGCAAGGGTTCCATACTCAAGTTCAATATTGATGGTTAATTATTTTGAATCGGTGAGACTGAAAAAGATGAGTAGGACTCTTGAAAATGTGGTTGAGATGATGAGTCCAACATGTTTTGCATTCTTTCACAAAAGACTTCCAAACGCTTTTCTAGTTCAAATTCTTCTTCAATTGGATGCTCTAGAAAGAAGTATGTGCAGTTTGATGTGGAAAGGATTGTGAATTGAGCAAATTTGAATTGTAGTAGGGACTCTTCTATACTCCTTTTCAAATCAGATTTTTCTTCAGTTGGTGGAACAGAAAAAGGAGTATATGAACCAAAATTGGGGAATGAACTTTGTGAAAATTGTGGATAAGGCGATTGAAAATTTGACTCAGAGGAGGTGAATCCCCATGAACTCTGTGAAGAGTTGAAATTATTTTAAAAATTATGGTCATAAGATTAGGGGTACATGTCATATTGATTCGGATAATCCCAACCCGACATATATGATTGGTTCATGTTGTACATAATTGGGTCAGAGTTATCCGAGTCAAATGAGGTCAGGGTGAAGTATAGATTCATATTAGGATTGAAAAAATTATTGTTGTTAAAATCCATATCACAATTTACAAAAAAGAAAAACAAACAAACAAACAAACAACAAAGAAAACGAAAAAGAAAACAAGCCTATGCTAGGGTTGACTTAAACCTAGACGACTCCTACCTAGTTAGACTGTCCACGGAGGGTATATTGTCAGAAGCTGACCACAAGTTAATCGGCCAGGTAGGGGCAAGATCAGTGGAAGGTATTCATGCCGGAGCAACGGGCCTAATTGTGCAAAACTACTGTTCTTCAAGGTTTCGTCTCTCAATCCCCAACCTTAGACACTGATTTGACAAGAGTCAACTTCTAACATCTTCCCCCTTAGGTCAATCTCCTAATTGAGTCCGAGATGTCACTAGGGGCCAACGTCTAGAAATTTTATTTGGGTTGTGTGAGTGGGAGGTAATTTTTAGGCTAAGGGAGGGTAATGACTTCCCCACCTTAAGTCGTATTGGGTATTACCCTCAAGTTAAATTTGTGCAAGTGTGCAATAGAGATAAGAATGAACACAAAAAAGTGAGTAAATCACTGAAGTGTTTGCCCTATACTATATGCAATGCCATATGTACACCTCCCATCAATATCACAACAACACAAGAACAAAATATAGTATATTGAAATGAAAATTGACACGTGCCTAGATGGAAATGTCTAAACCGTTTTAAAACATTCAATTTTTGTATTTTAGTTCTTAAAATTATTTACAGTGCACAGGTAATATAAAAAAAAATTAGCAGCAGAGTATATGAATGTACAAGAATTTACCCAACTACACGAGAGAAAGTGTGGACTTCTGTAACGCTAAAAATTTAACCTGCACCCCAAAAATAAAGAAGAAAAGTTAACAAAAATGTGAAATCAAACCGTTCCTATCCCCAGCAACGGCGCCAAAATTTGATCGGGGGAAAACTAGGCACAAAATGTGTATGTTTTGAAGTTAAGATTTAAAGTGTGTGCGCTTTG
This sequence comes from Agave tequilana, assembly GCA_038442645.1. NCBI lineage: Eukaryota > Viridiplantae > Streptophyta > Magnoliopsida > Asparagales > Asparagaceae > Agave > Agave tequilana. The sequence goes on from JAVJIF010027432.1 coordinate 43,707, forward strand.
ACTTCCTCGATACTTCCGTTATAGCATAGAGGTTAAAACGAGTCGAATCCACAAGAACGAGAGGCAATAAAAGCTTACACGGTATGTTCACGTGTATGTTAACGGTTCTTCAAAGTTTTAAAGAATGAAAAGAAAAGAAACAAAGAATGAAAAGAGAAGTACGGTGAAAGACAAAGAAGTGGGAAACATAGAAAAGAATGGTTTTTGTAATTTTGTTTTTATATCTAAAATAAAGTGAAAAAGAAAGAAGACTCACGGCTACTAACTACTAATGACTCCACCAACATGCTAAGCTCTTAGTGATAGTTGCCTTACATGTATCATTGACCATCACTAGTCCTTGGTTCAAGAGCGTTTCAAAGCATGACCCATATGTCAACTTTCACATCCAAATTCAACTAACAAGTGCAAGCTACACTTAAATCACCAAAACCCAATAAGAGCAAGCATGAAATAAAGTAATGTTAGCTTGTTAGAGATTTAGATGTTAGAGTGTTAGAATCCATCATCATGAGCCATCAATGGCTCTTGCAAGAGCATGGCTAAGTAGAGGCTATTAGATTCATGTGAATTATCATAAAAGAAGTTAACTAGTTGGTGGTTAGTAGTTAGTTGCCATGAGAGAAAAGAATAGCTAAACATGTAAAAGAGATTAGAGAGAAAAAAACAAAGATAAGTTAAGAGAGCACCTTTCATAAATTATCACCTTCTATTACAAGCACTTTTGCTTCTCAACATGTACCACTCTCTCTCCCTATTATAAGATCTACAAAATGAAAAATACAAGGGAGAAAGAAGAAGAATACTAACCTAAACTACCCTAAACTACAAAATGGAGATGAAAACTACCCTAAAACATTGCATATCACTTGCTCTGGAACCCCAAAGGTTATTTATAGGCACCAGGGAAGGGGGGACAGGGGGACGACCCCTGGCTCGAAGCCAGGGCCTAGCCGTGACCATACGGCCGCGGCCTAGAAGATGTAGCCTACCTAGGGAAGCGCGTGGTGCTTTGAGCAGCGCGCTGTCCTGTCTGTCTCCTATCAGCTTCTGCTCCCGGTTTCTAGTTTTGGACCCCTAGTTTTGACGAGTCAACTCTTCTTGGTCAATGGGTATGATATAGGCTTTTAATCACCAATTAAATGGTGATTTAGGGTCTTCTTCTTCATTGTACACCATGGACTTAGAATCAAGCAAGCAAAACTTTATTAGAAAAATTTTATATTAAATAAATGTGAAGATTTGGTATGAAATATGCAGTTTTAGAGACTAATCACCGCCCCCTCTCCGGTGGCAGCCCGACCCCTGGCCGGCGGTGATGGCCAGAGCCGCTGGCCATCGCCGCTGGCTACCCCCAACTCCCCTCCCTCCCTTCTTTTTTTTCCTTCTTTTCTTTCTTTCTTCCTTCCTTTCTTTTCTTCTTTCTTTCTTTTTCCTTCTTTCCTCTTTTACCCCCTTCTTTTCCATCAAACTCTCTCTCTTTCTCTCTCTTTTTCTCTTATATATATATATATATATATATATATATATAATATTAATTGGTGGAATGCATGTGTTCTTAGGATTCTGAATTTTAGGCGGTTTTTTGGTGATTTTAAGCGAGTACTTTCTTTGTGTTACTTCATGTCTTGCTAATTCTATTCTAGGGCTTGATTTAAATTTAAGCAAGTACCTTTTTTGGGATATGCTATTCTTACTTTTATTACATGATACATCGTTATGCGAGTTGATATATAATAAGTAAGTGATTTTCTAAAATTAACAAGTTATATGAATACCTGTCGGCCGTTACTATAATTCATTGAACTGATATTATACTTGCATCGGATGTTCCTGGATACGCTCCCCTTCGCTCCGTGATTGAAACGAAAATAATAAAGAAAGAGTTAAAGCTAGAAAGTCTTAGTCTCGTCTTAATGTAACCGCGTAGCAAGGGTTAGACGGGTCGATCCACAGGGAAGGATACGATGGAATCTCTTCAGAACGAATTCTCTAACATTAGCTTGTAAAAGAAGAAATTATGATTATAAGCAAATATTTTAAATAGAAGGAATAGGCATAGCCAACTAATCATCTACCACAACCAAACACTAGTCTATCAAGAATAAATATCATGTTGAACCTATAAAGATTAACCCTAGATTATTGTTTCAAATCCAAGAAAGAAAGTAAGAAAAAGATTAAACCCTGTTGGCAGTACATTAGATAAACTAAGCATTGGTTTATCAAAATCCTAAAGTATAGTTTAAGAAAAATAGGTTTAACTTAACGTTAAGCCATCAAAGCATCTAAGTATAAACCATTAAAGCATTAAGTATAAACAAAGAATAATTATTAAATAGTATACCCTAAACTAGGTTTAACTTAATTCATTACTAATCTTCAAGAATTATTATTTACTTACCCTAGAGTTTTTAACATGCATAGAGTTCAATCAATTTATCTTCATAGATCTAGATTTTAATTGGTGGAGACATTAGCAAGTTACTAAAGAATTAGTTACACATAATTATGGTGAAATTTAGCATGGTATTTAAAGATTGCATAAAAAAGAAAATAAAAACTAGAAAAATACAAGTAAATTTGGAAAGAAAGAGGATCTAAAGGAAGCCCTAGAGCTTCTGAGTCTGCCCTTCCTCTGTTACTCTGCAAGGGTATTTATAGAAGAAAATCAGAGGGATAAGAAGCGTATGAAGATAGGAGGAGCAAAATATTTCTGAATTTGAATTCTCCTCTTATCTTCAAACTTGTTTTAACTTATCTGTAGAAATTCAATTCTAACCTGCAACTCGTTAACATATTGATTGCTGAATATGGCTTATCCAATATCTGAAATGAAAAGTGTGATCAACATAAGAGTTTTAGGCCTTCAAGTTGTCTTTCTGGATCATCTTAGATCATCAAATTTGAGTTTTGATAGAGAAAGTTATGATTAAAATACTAAAAAGTATCCAGTCTGAATCCGAATTAAATTCATATTTTCTCTCCTTTGTCTTCATCTTATGGTGCAAGCAGCCTGGTTCAAATAGAAGTCCATCTCTATCCGTAATTAGGATGATGATTCATCTTGTTCTATCTTTCTTCGCCTCTAGATTTGAATAGCAATTATGAGTCCCACTTTATCCTTCCTCCTCCTCCCCTAGATTTTAAATTAATAATTTAAAATCTAAGCTTAGATTAGGTTAGGTAAGATAGAAGGTTCTAAATTACTAAAATAAATCATGTATGTGGGCTTGTGGGCTTTTTGGGCTTTTGGGCTTCAATTGAGCGTCATTTATTTATTTTTTAATTACTCAAGGCCTACACAACACTAAACAATAGAACATTACGTAGCAGTGCTTTGTAAAAGAATAAGAAAAAAAATATGATGATAAATATAATGATAAATATATAATTTTGACTACCTAGCACACCCCCATACTTATATTTTTGCTCGTCCTTGAGTAAAAATAAAAGAAAAAGGAAAAGAAAAGAAAAACTAACCTATCCTAACTCACTTTCGTAGGAATCACGATTGCACTTAGCATGTGCAATAAGCCGTTAAACCTCTAGGTTATCCCTAGAGGGACGAGTGTTGTCTCGTGAGGGTTTTTAGTGAATTACACCCACAAAATACATAAAAGAAGAAGAAAAGGTTAGTGATTAATTTTTTTTAATTTTGAAAAAGAAGAAAAATATTTGAAATATATTTGAAGAAACTAAGCAATGTATAAGGTTTAGGATTATCATTTTTATTCATTCTAGAACTTAGTCTCCATAAAATAATTCGTTATCAATTTTAGGAAAGGATTAAAATTGAATTTTTAATAGTCTCTTTTGTTACCCTAAGTCATATACATCCTTGTGAATTTCAATCTTTACTAGGGATTCTTTAATATTATTTATATATATATATAAATTTTTTTAATATGTATAACTCTTCTAATTTTCTTTTGTATAAGTATTAAGGCTTCTTGAGGCCTTCATGCCTAACTAATTGACTATTAGATGTGTTAGTACATATATAGATAATATTTCTTAGTTTTCTTAGGCTTACTAATTCATCCATGTAGCGAGCCTACGGTTGGTGGCTCCCAAACCGATTGATTTAAGGGCACCGGGTGAGAAAACACCCCACGGACTTAAGGACTCGACTGAACTAGGGCACAAAACTAAGGACTTTATTTATAAAATTATTTTTAGGCGTGAATACTTATGCTTCTTGAGGCACATGTATCTAGCTTAATTAGTGAAATTTCTTTTATTATTATTATTATTTTACATAAGGCACAAGAGTCTTTGTCTTAGAACGCTAGATGTGTAAGTGTATTAGGTATGCACATTTCAATAAGGTAAAAATTAAGACTAATTATTTATTCAATTTTACTCCTATACCAATTAATATTCAACAATTTATTTTATTTTGACCAAGTTTTTAGAAATCCTAATCGTGATTTTCCTAATTCTTAAGATTAACTTGGATTTCTTTCAAAAGATAAGTCAAAATATTGTTTCTTTTTTCAAATATATATATTATTTATTATTATTTTTTTGTTAAGTTAATAACCTAAGGTTAGTGAGTTATGTTAACAGCAACCTACAGTTAGTCTATAATCTATGTTAAAATAATTTTTTTACGAATTTTTATTTTTTATTTTTTATTTTATTTTTATTTTATTTTTTATTTATTTGAAATTAAGCGTTAGTACCCTCCTCCCCCACACTTATCTCATGCATTGTGCCTAATGTATGGATAAAATGCATGAATGCATGAAGTAAAGTGTAAAAGGAGATAAATAATAATAATAATATGCAAATATATGTACAACACATACATCTACACATGCATCTCTCACACCTAGATCTTTTTAGGATTCATCCCTCTAGCTCGTTTCCTATCATTCCAATGGGTTTTCTTTATAGGACACAATGGGGAGACCAATCTTTTTGTTATTTTGTTGTTTATCCTCTCCAATTTGTTCGTCAATTTTCTCAATTTCTTCCTACTCTTCTTCCCTCTTCCACTCTTCATAAATTCATCATCGTCATCAAAAAATACTTTTGGGGCAAACACAACATGAATCCTTAGAATTTTGAGCTCATCTTCATATATCTCAATAAAAATTGAATTAACTATTTCTTTCAGAGGTGTGTAACTAACCAAAGCATCCCTAATCGATTCATCTAAACAGTTAAGTTCATCTTCGATGAGATTTTTAAAGTTTTTGTCAATTTGAGGTTTTTGAGTTATGTTTTTGAATGATTGATTATTAGTTGGTTCATTGAATGAGAAGATACTTAAAACAAGCTTCTCTCTTTCAAAGGGAACTCTAGATGTAACATATGTTTTCTTACCACTATGATCGTATTTATCTTTAAATAATATATCAAGAAACAGAGGCTCATCATCTTCACAAATATCCTCACAATATGATTTAACTTTCTCCATGGGAGGTGTATATGTATCCCAATCATCTTGAAACACTTCATCCAAACACAAAAATTCATCGTCACATTTATCTTCACTATACGACTCAACTTGTTCCCTACAAGGTGAATATTCGGCCAAATGATCTCTAATCAGTTTGTCTCGAAATCGACGATAGTCGTCTAATATGCATACTTCCTCATCGGGCTTATCAACATTATTGAAATCATTTGCTTCATGAAGACGAATATGATCTAGAATTGATATGGGTTTCTCGCTTTGGACTTTTATTATTCTATCTCGATTGATGTGTTCCTGAATTGACATAGGTATTTTTTGTTTTGAGTTAATAACATGTTGAGTGGAAAATGAATCCTCCTCCTGCTCAACCGCTAACTCATTAACCATCATCTCTAGGTGGGCATAGTGTGAAACACTGTCACTTAGTATTTGGTGTGAAGTTTGTGTGTCATCTTTATGATTGCAATTGAATTTTAATTGATGTGATGGATAGGGGTCGCTCGTAGGTCCTTCAAATGAGTGAAACTGATTTGAATTTCGTCCTAATGAATACCCTATCAAGGGACACTGTTCTGAGGCATGAGATGGATCATGACAGTAATTGCACCAAATGGGTGGATCAGATATAAAAGATGAGTGGGCGGGTTGAGTGTAGTTATGAAAGTTCAAAAAAAAGGTTGGTGGATGGAAAGGTGGGTTTGGCCTATAGAATGAATCATAACTAAATGAATAAACCATGAGATTTTTTTTTTTTGTAGTTAGTGGTGAATTGTTTTTTTTAAACCTAGATGTACTAGATCTCTCAATCAAGCTGAGATGCCTAGTTAACAAACAAGTTCACCCAATCAATCAAAAGAAAAAATCAAAAATTAAAAATCCTAATCTAGGGTAAGCCTGGACCTAGACGACTCCTAACTTTAGACTATCTTTAGGAGGTATATTGCCGACCTTAACCACAAGTTAATTGGCCAGGTAGGTGGCAAGATTGGTGAGATGTTATCCATCAAAGACGTTCCTTAATTAACTAACCACCAACCTTCGGGCTTTCGACCCTTAATCCCCTTTCTATACATCGATTTAGTGAGAGTTAATTTCGAACAACTTTCTCCTTCAACCAATCTCCTAATGAGTCCGAGTTAACCTAAGGTTAACATCTAGTCAATTTTTATTTAGGATTAGGGTTGCGAGTGCAACGGAGATGATTTGTGAGCCAAAGAAGGGTAATGACGTCCCCGCCTTATCTTATTTATGGGTTTTGCTCTTAAAATGATTTAGTGCACGTGTAAAATAATAGACAAGTGTTCACTCAAAAGCAGTAAATCAGCAAAGGGTGCTTCCTAGTCTATATGCAATGCAAACGTACCTTATCGCCAACACTCTTCAACAGAAATTAAGAAATTTAAATAGAAACGTGCCTATGATGCAAGAGTCTAAATTTTTTTTTAATTAGTCAGCTAATAGGTTACTGTTAATTAATTAGCAGTGTGTAGGGTGATCACAGAGAAAAATTATCAACTGCAAAAAATAGTACTTGTAATTTGCAGCAGACTTGAAAATTTTGAAGCACAATTACGCTGCAATAAATTTTCCTGTTAGCAGCTCCTGCAAAAGAAACAAAAATAAGTAATTAGTTTTAGAGAATATCGTACCGTTGCCTCCCCAGCAATGGCGCCAAAATTTTGATTGAAATGGGAAAATAATAAAGAAAGAGTTAATGTTAGAAAGTCTTAGTCTCGTCTCAATGTAACCGCGTAGCAAGGGCTAGACTCGGTCGATCCACAGGGAAGGATGCGATGGAAGTTTTTCGGAACGAATTCTTTAACAATTAGCTTGTAAAAGAAGAAATTATGATTGTAAGAAAATATTTTAAATTGAAAGAACATGTATAGCCAACTAATCATCTGCCACAACCAAACACTATCCTATCAAGAATAAATATCATATTGAACCTATAAAGATTAACCCTAGATTATTGCTTCAAATCCAAGAAAGAAAAGTAAGAAAAAGATTAAACCCTGTTGGCAGTACACTAGATAAAACTAAGCATTAGTTTATCAAATTCCCAGAGTATAGTTTAAGAAAAGTAGTTTAACTTAAGGTTAAACCATCAAAGCATCTAAGTATAAACTAAGAATAATTATTAAATAGTATACCCTAAACCTAGTTTAACTCAATTCATGACTAATCTTTAAGAATTATTATTTACTTACCCTAGGATTTTTAACATGCATAGAGTTCAATCAATTTATCTTCATAAATCTAGGTTTTAGTTGGTGAAGATTAGCAAGCTACTAAAGAATTAGTTACACATAATTATGGTAGAATTTAGCATGGTATTTAAATATTGCATAAAAGAGATGAAACTAGAATAAAAGGACACAAATTAAAATAGCAAAGAGATTAAAAAAGAATAATGACCTTTATTGAATTTGTCACCAACTTAGTACAAAGTCTTTCTTCAACTCTTCTTCAAAGTAAAAAAATAAAAACTAGAAAAATACAAGTAAATTTGAAAGAAAGAGGATCTAAAAGAAACCCTAAAGCTTCTAAGATCTGTCCTTCCTCTGTTACTCTGTAGGGGTATTTATAGGAGAAAACTAGAGGGATAAGAAGCGTATGAAGATAGGAGGAGCAAAATATTTCTGAATTTGAATTCTCCTCTTAACTCCAAGCTTGTTTTGACTTATCCGTAGAAATTCAATTCTGACCTGCAACTTGTCATCATGTTGATCGCTGAATATGGCTCATCTGACGACTGAAATTAAAAGTGTGATCAACATAAGAGTTGCAGGCCTTCAAATCTTTTTTCTGGAGCATCTTGAATCTTTAAATTTGAGTTTCGATAGAGAATGTTATGATTGAAATACTAAAGAGTGTCCAGTCTGAATCTGAATTAAATTCAGATTTTCTCTCATCTATCTTCATCTTGTGGTGCAAGCAACCTGGTTCAAATAGAAGTCTATCTCTATCTTTAATTAGGATGATGATTCATCTTGTTCTATCTTTCTCCTCCTCTAGATTTGAATAGCAATTAGGGGTCCCACTTTATCCTTCCTCCTCTTCCCCCAGATTTTAAATTAATAATTTAAAATCCTAATTTAGATTAGGTTAATAAGGTAGAAGCTTCTAAATTACTAAAATAAATCATGCATGTGGGCTTGTTGGTTTTTTGGGCTTTTGGGCTTCATTTATTTATTCTTTAATAACTCAAGGCCTGCACAACACTAAACAATAAAATGTTACATAGTAGTGCTTTATAAAAGAATAAGTAGGGAAATATGATGATAAATATGATGATAAATATGCAATTTTGACCACCTATCACTGGGCTTCGCATAGCTAATTAATAGATTAACTTATTGTTGTTATAGACATGGTTGTGAAGAGTTTGAAATGATTAATTATACTATTCTTTTGTATCATGTTGCATGACCAGATGATTACTTGACAAATGATATTGTAACTCTGTATTCTACTCACCTAATACCGACATGTTAATTATCTGACACCGATATGCTATACTTAACACCTCATACCTGACACCTGATATTTGACACTTCACAATTGACATGCTATCACTTACTTGAAATGCTTTCACATGGTACTAGTACACTTGACCTAATGTTGTGACACCTGACTAGTTTATTATTACACTTGTATTACAACGTCTATTCATGATTATCACTTTTACGGAGACTTAACATGGTTATTATAATATTACCATCTAGTACTCTTGAACTCCTGTATACTTGAACCCCTGTAATGGGGACACTCCTGACATTATGCTCCTGATACTATACTCTTGTTGATCCCGGTAATTGAATAACCATAAATATATAGGATTACTATGAACACACTGTGGATTTTATCACTGGATAATTGTAATAATTAGACAACTTACACTGGAATGGGGAAAACAGATGAGTACCATAAAGTCTCCATATTTATGATGGTCTTAAAGTGTCGCGAGGTCACATACTTGGATTCTACCTGGAGGTCAGCAGGTGTTTCCGTGGGGTATACTAGCACCCCTACTTCCCAGCCTGTCGGGTGTGCTATAAGCCCCTGGGCTATTCCTATGGGAGCAGTGATATTCTATTCCTGTTGAGCTTACAATAAGTCTAGGTACCTAGTGGTACGTTCCGGCTCAGTACCGGATACTCCTTGACCGTTGTCCCGGGCATGTACGGGACGCATTCTAAGTATGGTTCGTCAATCTCCATCAGTTTCTAATAACTTACTCTCTAGTCTGTATGCTAAGGTATATGGAATTGGACACATGTCGATGTATACAAATCAGACGAGTCTTAATAATTAATAATAACATGCTACTAACATCTGACTAGCATCATACTTGATCTATACTTGTGAGACCGGTAACACAATACATTATTTTGCTCACCACTTATATATGACATCTATGCTACTGTATTGAATTACCTGACTTGCTTATTTTTGGGTTACCATACCGTTTTCTATGCATGCTTTTCGATTTGGACTTATCGATATACATGTATTTACTTAATTTTGGATTTACTGTCTTTCTGTTAATTTCCTTTATGTTACTTGTCATTGCCTGTACCTGTATTCCTGAAGCACATCACTTGATCATGTACACGTATGACTGCCTAAGCACACGAGCTGGCTTTAGCTTACGTACTTGATGGGTTGCTTTCTGATAACCCTGAATCTTCAAGTTCAGATCCTAGAGTCTGATCGCGTGGCCATATTATAGCTGATCAGAGTTCGCAGCGGAAGCATGGATTAGCAGTTGCTTGTCTTGACCCTCTTTCTTCCAGCCTCCCCTTGATCGGCAGTTGCTTATCTTGCTACTCGTGAGTACTTTCCCGTCTTTTTTATGGTACATCCTGCTTTTGAACTTCTTGGTGATTTTATATTCTTGAGATATTGTATCGTGCTTTGTGATAACTGTGTACTTGTATTATTATTGATGGAATGTATATTACCACTGTGTTTTCATACTTTGATTCTTACCTGTACTGATACTTAGCGTATATATGTGAGGGTATTTTTGCCCTGCGTATATACGTCGTAGTAACATCTCCGTACCCGTGGGATCGGAGCATCACAGGGTGGTATCAGAGCCTAGGCTTTCACATCTTCAGTACAACCGGTCGGCAAATTAATGATAAAAAAATTTGCAACTGGAATGCATGAGTCGTGGTTACACAATCCAACTATAAGTACAAAGTTATCTATTCCCTCTTGATCATCCTTCCCTTGATTATTGAATCTCTTCCATCCTTTTTCATTTCCAGCTCCCGTCGTCCTTATACCAACTTAAGATATTGATAGACTGGTAAGGTAGTGGTAAGACAGATGTGGTTCGCTCTCATTCTGTTCTGGTATTCTTTGACTCTGGTACATCACATTGTCCTATATTGGATAGTTTTCAGCCTCGCATTCTATTCCTGTATTTATGGATACATCACGGGGAATCAGTGTAACAAGTGGAGTAGTCATCACTTATATAATCAGATAGACTATATCATTACATGAGAAGTATCGGTATGAAGCAGTATTCCAGATTCAAGACTTCTGGCAGACAGAGTTATGATATTTTTTATTTTATTATTCTAGTAGTGAACATGATTTCTTCTACCATGTTCATAGAACTCGGGTATTCTCAAAACTGATCTGTAGTCAGGTTATTATTCAGAAGACAATATTTGGGACTCATTTCAGTTATTATGAATTCTTGATCGTATTCTCAGAGCCGCAACCTCTTGGTGGTCTTTATAGATTTGGTGGACCATGGGCTCCGCTAGCATCGCCAAGCGAGGGTCGTGTTCTAGTCATTCGTGAACCTAACCGGGTGTGGACTTCGCTGCACCTGGTGCTTAGCATTTAGCATTGTGAGACATGTTGGCTTCACCGCGTGAGCTCTGCCAAGTGTGAGTGTCGCAATACTTAACGCTTGAGCAGTGTTACTCGATGGCCTCACCTAGGCTTGGCTTCGTCCGTGGCTAATCCCTTCAGTGCTTAGCACTCTAGCCCATTCCTCGGAATTCTTCCGCCAAGCGTGTTTTCAAGGATCTGCTGAATAGGGTTTTCTCGCTGTATTTGAGCTGCCGCCATGATCCTTATGAATAATCCATTCGGCCAACCTTGCAGTGTTGAGTATTCTTTAATGTTTCATCTACAACCAGTTTATCATTTAGAAGTCAGTATTCAAAATTCTCCATGGTTATTCTATATTCTTGGCTATGTCTTTCAGAGTTAGCAATGCCCAGTATACAGAAATTCTTAATTATTGGCCTTCTTTATTTAAGCTCAGTATTATCAGGGTTTTCTGTATCTTTGATATTCTAGTCTATTTTCAGAGAATTAGTATGTATGCAGGACATCGGTAATTCCACTACAGACTCTTTGTCAAGGACAGCTTCATGTCATGCAGGGTTTTATATTATATTATGGATTTCAGCACTATGGATTTCTAGGGATTTCATCAGCTTTGCTTCGTGGTCTGAAAGAAGTATTATTGATTATCTCGCCAAGTCAGCTCACTTTATATTATTCAGAATGGGTCAGTTTTCTAAAGTTCTAGCAATATTCTTTTATCAGTAGACATCAGGTCAGTATTATTATGGCACCATCAGAGGATATATAAATGTCTAAGTCTCAAGTTTACCGTTCAGTCGATTTGTGAGAACGGCCCTCAGTTATTCATGTCTTGATTGGTATAATCCTCGTTCCTATCATTTCTGTGTTCATCTTCCCTTTATCAAAATTTCGAGGACGGAATTTTTGTAAGGTGGATGGAATGTAACACCTCGTTCCCGGAATACGTACTTAGATACGTATTCTAATTTTTTTGATCATATTTTTTTATAGTTTTGTATTTGTTTTGTTTTATGATTATTTGTGCTATTGTTTTTTATTGGATCCGGGTTCGTGGACTCGGAGTCAGTCCTAACCTGAACCAGGGACTCGATCCTAGTATATTATCTGATTTGGTCTTTTCAATACTTAGATTTGATCAGTTTCAGTTTCAAATATCATTTTTCAATATTTTAGATTTTTCACGATTTTCTGAAATTTTTCAGAATTAATTTGTAAAATCTTCAAAAATGGTGTCGATCGGTGTCGCCGATCGATTCCTGAATTTTTTGTTTTCAAATAGAGTTGAATTTCTAATAATGACTTTCATATTACTTCTTAAAATTTCATTTTCTATCTACGTGTTTTTTTGGAGATTTTTTTGAATTTATCGAAAATCCACCAGTTTTGGTGTCAACCGGTATTGCTGGAAGATTCCTGGATTTTTAATTTGAAAAACAGATTGAATTTCTTGATTCTGATTTACCAGACATCTTAAATAATATTTTCTTTTTTTGAGAATTTTTTTGGGCGTTTCTGAAATAGTCAATTTTTACCCGCATTAAATAATATTATTTTATTCTCTTCTTTTTCTTTTACTTTTCCCTTTCTTTCTTTTCCACATGCTCCCTGTCCTCCCCCATACCCTGCCAATAGTAGCAACAGCATCCCATCCCCGCGATCTCCACCATATTCCCTCCTTCTCTTTCTCTCCCTTTCTCCCTTTCTTTCTCCCATTCTCTCCATCTTCCCCGTTTCTCAATTTCCTCTCCCCCACCAACTCCAAACTTCCTTCTCTTCCCTTGGGCCGCGGCCTCCGTCTACTCCACCACCGGAGCTCCTCCGTCAGCCCTCTAGGTCCGGCCATCCCCTCAGCTAAACTCGCTCCTTCCCTCCTCCTTCCACAATACACCACCATCCTCCTTCAATTTCAACACAAAACCCATTTTACCTCCTTCTTCATCCTCAAAATTCACCATCAATACTCCACCATCTCTTTCACTTCCACCTACCACCACATCCACCTCCTATTCCAATTCCCATCACCACCACCAACTGCTCCCTACACCACCACCATCTTCACCGTTATCAACCACAATAACTTCATTAACAAACCCAACCCAAACCCCACCTATCCTTCCTTCCCCGGGCCCTGGGCCATGCCGTTCCCTCTCAGGCGGCGGTGCCGACCCCCTGGCCGGCGGTGGCGGCCAGAACCACCGGCCACCCTAACTCCCGTCCCTTCTTTCTTCTTTCCCTTCTTTTCTTTCTTTCTTCCTTTCTTTCTTTTCTTCTTTCTTTCTTTTTTCTTCTTTCCTCTTTTACCTCCTTCCTTTCCATCAAACTCTCTCTCACCCCCTCTAATATTTTTCAGCACACACACTCTCTCTCTTTCTCTCTCTAATATATATAAATATATAAACATATATATTAATATTGATTGGTGGAATGCATGAGTTCTTAGGATTCTGAATTTTAGGCGATTTTTCAGTGATTTTAGGCGAGTACTTTCTTTGTATTGCTTCATGCCTTGCTAATTCTATTCTAGGGCTTGATATAAAATTAAGCGAGTACCTTTCCTGGGATATTCTATTCTGGCTTTTAATAATGATACATCATTATGCGAGTTGATATATGATATGCGAGTGATTTTCTAAAATTAACATATTATATGATTACCTGTTAGCCAATATTATAATTCATTGAACTGGTATTATACTTGCATCAGATGTGCCTGAATACGCTCCCGTTTCGCTCGGCTTCGCATAGCTAATTAATAAATTAACTTATTGTTATTATAGTTATGATTGTGAAGAGTTTGAAATATTTAACTATACTATTCTCCTGTATCATGTTGCATGACCGGATGATTACTTGACATATGATGTTGTAACTCTGCATTCAACTCACTTGATACCGACGTGTTAATTATCCGACACTGATATGTTATACTTATAACCTGACACCTAATATTTGACACTTGACAATTGATATGCTATCACTTACTTGACATGCTTTCACATGGTACTAGTATACTTGACCTAAAGTTGTGACACCTGACTGGATTACTATTACACCTGTATTATAATGTCTATTCATGATTATCACTTTTATAGAGACTTGATATGATTATTATAATATTACCATCTGGTACTCCTGAACTTCTGTATACTTGAACCCCTGTAATAGGGAGACTCCTGACATTATGCTCCTGATACTATACTTTTGTTGATCCCCGTAATTGGATAACCATAAATATATAGGATTACTGTGAACACACTGTGGACATTATCACTAGATAATTGTAATAATTAGACAACTGACACTAAATTGGGAGAAACTGATGAGTACCGATATAGTCTCCATGTTTATGATGATTTTAAAGTGCACGCCGTCACATACATGGATTCTACCTTGAGGCCACCAGGTGTTTCTGTAGGGTGTACTGGCACCCCTACTCCCCTGCCTGTCAGGGGTGCCATAAGCTCCTGAGCCTATTCTTATGGGAGCGGTGACATCCTATTCCTGTTTGGGAGTACAATAAGTCCTGGTGCCTAGCGGTACGTTTCGGCTCAGTACTGGATACTCTTTGACCATTGTCTCGGGCATGTAAGGGTCCCATTCTAAGCATGGTTCGTCAAATTTCATCAGTTTTCAATAACTTACTCTCCGGTCTGTATGCTAAGGTATGTGGAATGAGACACATACCGATGTATACAAATCGTACAAGTCTTAATAATTAATAATAACATGCTACTGACATCTGACTAGCGTTATACTTGATTTATATTTGTGAGACCGGTGACACAATATATTATCATGCTCGTCACTTACATATAACATCTATGCTACTGTGTTGAATTACCTAACTTGCTTATTTTTGGGTTACCATACTGTTTTCTTTGCATGCTTTTCAATTCAGACTTATCGATCTATATATATTTACTTGATTTCAGATTTACTGTCGTTTCTTTATTTCCTTTATGTTACTTGTCATTGCATGTACCTGTATGTCTGAACCACATCACTTGATCATGTACACGTGTGACTGCCTAAGCATGTCAACTGGCTTTAGCTTACGTACTCGATAGTTTGTATCTGGCAACCCTGGATCCTCATGTCGACATCTTAGAGTTTGGATCGTGGTGGCCTTATTGTAACTGATCAGAGTGCGCAACAGAAGCGTGGATTAGCAGTTGCTTGTCCGGACCCACTTTCTTCTAGCTGAAATCACCTAGAGGGGGTGAATAGGTGATAATGCTAATCTTGTGAACTAAATGCGGAATTTAAAAACTAATTGCAACAACACACAAGCAAGTATAAGATATAGCTATATGAACAATGCACAAAGTAAAGAGAGAGAGAGAGAGAGAGTCAATGGATCAAGCGCAAACAATAAGATTTGTTTCGAGGTTCGAGCACCCAGCTCTACGTCCCCGCCTTCACCCAGAAGGATTTCGAATCCACTAGCTTGTCCACACAGGACTCCCACAAAGGGAACCTCCACCGAGGATTTGGGGCAATACAATAACAAGGAGAACCCAACTCCTCTCTTTACAACAACAACCTCCTTCTTGAGGCAAAGCACCTAGCCAACAAACAATCACCTCACAACTTGAGGGATAAGCACAAAGCTACACAAGGATCACCTCACCACTTTAGGGATACAATCCAAATGCACAACCTCCTCAACACAATGAGGGAAAGGCACAAAGCCAAGCAAAGATTGGGATTACAACTTGGTGGTCTAACAAACAACCACAAACAATTTCTTTTCCACACAAGGATCCTAAGGATCCTATAGAATAAGATAGTAGATGTAGCTCAAGTGTGGAGAAAATCAATGGAATAGAAAACAAATACTCAAAGAAAATCCTTGGGAAAAACTAAAAACCAAGATGAAGAAGTTGAATCAAACACTTTTCCCAAAAACCTTTTCTTTGATTTCCAAACCCTTAGAAAACACCAAATAGATTGTTCAATTTAAAGCCCAAAAACTTCTTTTGATTACTGTGAAAACACTGGAGAGTATGAAAATATTAGCACAAAAAAATTCTTAGAGAAAACTGGCCATTAATGGGGTATTTATAGCCCCTTTAAAAATATAGCCGTTGGCAGCTAAAACTGCCAAAAATGAACTACCGGTCGAGTGGTCGGTCAACCGGTCAACGGTCGATTTTTGACCGTTGGCAGCTACCGGTCGACCGCCCGGTCGACCGTGCCCTGAACCAGAGAGCAACGGCTCTCTGGCCGGTCGACTGCCTGGTCGACCGGAGCAACCCGAGAGTGGGTTACTTTCAGTCGGCCGACCGCTCGGTCGACCGGCTAAATGGGCAAGCCAGCGTGCACGTTTGGTGCACGTCAGTCGACCAGTCCGGTTGACCGACTCTGGGTCCGGTCGACCGGTCCGGTCGACCACCAGAGCCTGGCAGGCTATATTAAGGGTCAGAAAAACTTGGTAATTTAATTCTAAAAATACCCATAAGTCTTCTAAAAATTCACAAAAATAGTTTTCTCATTTTACATTGATATATAAACATGTAATAAAAATTACAACACAAAAATCAAATATTTTGAACTATTTTTGTGTCTTACAATTTTATCAAAAGCCAAAACCCGTATTTTTCCAAACTTGAATTTTCTAAAAGAAAATCCGATTTTTCCAAAACTCATTTAAATACAAAAACATGATACTTAAACACATTGAAGCATGTTGCATATGGATGAAAATCCAATATACAAGAAACATATACATATTCATGTTTTTTACTTTAATTCCAAAATATGTTTTGTTAAAAATACCAAAACATAAAACACATGAATAAGTAAGTCAAAACTAAGTTTGTCTAGGAAGTTAAGCTTGCATGTATATAGAATGAATCTACTATACATAAACCATTTAAACTTGTTTTGATCTATCTATTCATGAAACCAAGATCGGTTAAACCAAAAACGGAAAAATCGAAAACCAATACCAAAACATGAAACGTGTGTGTTGTAAACTTGAGCATATCATATTATTATAATCATTACAAATGGATCTAAAACTCAAACTAAACTAGGTACCGATGTCTTCTTGTAGAGCGCCGTCTCCAAGCCGACTCGATCCAAAACTTCGTGATCCACTGAGCTTGACTCCAATGAGTATTATATATGATCTTGATGCTCGGGCTCTTGAATCATCATGTGAAAGCTTCCAAACTATCTTGTTGAAGCTAATCACCAACTAATATCTTGATTAATGATCTGAAACTAAATATCACAAGATTATTAGTACACATAAGTACATGAGCTAATCATCATCAAAACTAGAGTGGAAGGCGTCTGGGCCAACAATCTTCCCCTTTTTGATGATGATAAAACTCATGGAGTTATATATGCATGGATTAAAGTTAAGCTTCAAAGAAGCTCCCCCTTAACGCATGCATACCAAGAAACATAAGAATATGCAATGAAAGCTCTTAAATATGTATGCATAGATATGCATAAAACAAGGTACCAAATAAAAAAATGTTCTTGATACCACCAACATATGAAATGCATCATGTATAAAACGTACTCTTGATACCAATAAAAACATGCTCTTAAATAATGCTCTTTGATACCAATTAAACAATTAAACGACAAACTAATAAATAAAACAAAACATGCATATAAAACATGCATATAAACTCAAATACTTCTCCCCCTTTTTGTCAATCATCAACAAAGGGGTCCAAGTAAAAACAAAACATTCTTCTCCCCCTTTTTGTTCGAAACAAAGAATTAATAAAGAGGTGATATCAAACAAATCAATATAAATTTTTATGGATACCAATTGAAAGAAATAGATCAATAGATACCAATGAAAAATAAACAAAATCTTGATACCAATTGAGTAAACACATAAGCATCTTGATACCAATTTTACCCATTGAAAGTATTATTCTTTTTAAACATATGATACCAAAATGAAATTATTATTTTCTATTATAAAGCAAGGGGGTGGAATACAAAATCAATGGTAAATCAAATACCAATTGAAAGATAAAATACGAGTTTTCTCCCCCTTTATGAAATACCAAATAAAATAATGTCTAAGTTTGTATTAGAATACCAATTGAAAACTAATCAATTGAAACATGATGATCATTAAAACTCAAGTTTTGGGTTATGCTAAGCTTGAGTAAAAAAATGATATTCTTGAGCACAAATAAAACAAAAAATATATATGTATGAAAATTAGATACCAATCGAAATTGATACTTTTTGAAATGTAAGCATACATACATAAAGATATATATGAGTATACAAAAATGTCAATATTGATACCAATTGAAAAATAGTCCAATGATACCAAGTGAAACAACAATAAGATCAAGTGTATATCTCATATAACCTATCCTCCAAACACATGTTCAAGTTTAAAATAATTTTCACTATAAAGCATACATGAGCATGGTCTCCCATCCAACCGCCCGTAGAAGGTAGGGGTTTTCAAAAATAAGTTTGAAAAATAAAGTATGTTTGAAAACATCTACCATAACGAAGAATCCGAACTAGTTTAAATGAAAAACTTGTAAACTAGTACGAAATCCTTCAAGCAAGGAATAAACATAAAATTATTTTCATGAAACACATGTAAATCACATGACCACTAAACACTCAAAAATTGATAAAGCCCAAATCATAGTATCATGAAAACAAAATCATAAGAAAACTTCAAATAAGGTGAGTGTACAAGTGTAATGTGAAACACATCAACATGAAAATATTCAATTAAGCTAAATTTAAATTCCTTTAAACATGAAAACATGAAAATCTAAAATTTTTCAATAAAACAAATTATATTTCAAGGCATATGTATGTTTTGTCAACACAAAAAGTATACATACATATCCCTAAACACAATTGAGTCCATATATAAAGATTTGCATTAAAAGCAAATGACTCAAGGGGTATACATGTATATCTTAAAGTTTGACAAAATAGACATATACATGAAGTGAAAACACATGATCATAAAAACAAATCTAAAATGGGGAATACAAGTTAGAATGCATGAATCATCAAAACTAAACTATACTAGCACATCTAATGGGTACAAAAGAACGTTCAAGCACAAACATATAATAATCTATTTGTGGCCCACTATATGTACAAGTATATATCCTAGTTTTAATGAAAACTAACATCTAAACAAGTAATCAAATCATGTAGTATAAAACGGGAGATAAATCAATATGATAAACATACAAACGATCATAATGTAAATCCACATGCTATTAGAACTATGATATACATAATATCTAAACATATGTGAGAACACAAAATATGGGTCCTCATAAACAAGGGTGATCTCAAAAGCTATACATGTATGTCAACGGTCTAA
Source organism: Agave tequilana (assembly GCA_038442645.1). Taxonomy (NCBI): domain Eukaryota; kingdom Viridiplantae; phylum Streptophyta; class Magnoliopsida; order Asparagales; family Asparagaceae; genus Agave; species Agave tequilana. Next base: position 63,347 of record JAVJIF010027432.1, read on the forward strand.
TAAATATGGCATTAAACATAATAATCTATAAACATCAAAAACATGAAATGTCAAAACAAGAATCATAAACATCCATATGATCATTATGTGTATACATATGCATTAGATCTAGAGCATACATATTAGTTTAAAATAAGATGAGAACACTAAATTTAGATCCATATAAAACATGGGTGTCTCAAATAACTAAGCATGTATGTCACTAATCTAATAAACATGGCATATAGATAATGAACATTAAAACAAGACATGCTATAAATCAATGACATGAAAAGCATGCAAATATAAATGGGAGTTAGAGATTGATACCAAAACCGATGAAGGCAGCTCTCTAGTTCTCCAAACCATGGTGGTCTTCCCCACCAAACTCCCCTTGAAATTGATGCATCCAAATTGTTTTCTTTAAGCACGGAACGCATCCACTTCAAGGCACCGCCACTCTCACGTGATGCGAGAGCCCACACCTACATCAAATACCATAGGGGTGGTCTTTGGTACCCATTTTATTTTGGGTCCATAGGGGTTAGAACCTTTCCTAACCCAAACAAAATTACTTGCTAAATTTACATCATGTATACGATCATAGCAAAATCTAGCAAGGCGGCCCTTACGACCATAATGTGTACAAGTGTACACATGAGCATACACGGTGTGATGGTGATGACCGTGAGAAGCATGTGTATGTCGTGGAGGGTGTGCATGTAAAGATGGAACTTGTTTCTTACGAAACATGGATTCCAAGCGTGAATGGTTCAAAGCACATTGGCTCAAAGTGGAGCCCAAACAATCAACACTTTTCTTTAAAACATTTATATCATTTTCAATACTTGAAGATAAAGTGGAGCATGCAATAGGAGTGCTAGATGAAGAAGCTATACTAGCATGGCAATCATGAGAGTCTATATCAATTTTTAAAGATTCCAAACTAAATCCAATTCTTTAGTAATGAAATCAATTTCATTTTTCAAAGAAAGGTTATCTTTTAAAATAAAATCCAATTTTGAAGATAAAACTTCATTGTTTTCACAACATCATCACAATCATTTTTGCTTTTCAAAAATCATTCTCCTTTTGGGCAAGGTCAAGTTGAGATTTAAGTGAGTCACGTTCACTAGCAATCTCTTCCTTCTCTTACAAAATCAATTCAAAATTTGAACAGAAATCCTTTAATTCATCTTTTAGTTCAAGATTATTCTTTTTCAAAAGATCATGTTTTTTCAAAAAAATTTCAAACTTTTGAGCAAGTTCCAAATTTAAAGTTTGAAATTCTAAGCACCCATAGCAATAAGAATTAGAGCTATCATCTAGTTGAGATTCCGATTGTACCTCAAGGGAGTCCTTCCCTTGGACCATGAGGCAATGCTCGTCGGACATGTCTCTCCTAGATCTCCTCATCTTGTTAATAATCCTTAGAAGCTCGGGAGAAGTCAAAATGCTCCAAACTGCAAAAGCCGAATCATAGTGAGCAAATACATATAATAGATCTTTATCAAGAGATGCTCTAAGTGTCTTAAGGGCTAATGCATTGGCTTTTCTTTGCTTGCAATCATTGGGGTTGGATTCTTTAGTAGTGGCTTGATAAACTTTATGTCCTAGGGTTTTCAAATGACTACTCATTTTGGCCTTCCAAGTATCATATCTAGAAAAATCAAACATAAGAGGGCTATCCATGAGTGCAACTATATGTGTGCAAAATGCAAATGTAAATGAAGATTAGCAAACCAAGATCTTACTCCTAGGTGGTTAAATCTAAATATCAGGAGCGGAGGCTCTGATACCAAATGAAATCACCTAGAGGAGGGGGTGAATAGGTGATAATGCTAATCTAGAGAACTAAATGCGAAATTTAAAAACTAATTGCAACAACACACAAGTAAGTATAAGATATAGCTATATGAACAATGCACAAAGTAAAGAGAGAGAGAGTCAATGGATCAAGCGCAAACAACAAGATTAGTTTCGAGGTTCGAGCACGCAGCTCTACGTCCTCGCCTTCACCCAGAAGGATTTCGAATCCACTAGCTTGTCCACACAGGACTCCCACAAAGGGAACCTCCACCGAGAATTTGGGGCAATACAATAACAAGGAGTACCCAACTCCTCTCTTTACAACAACAACCTCCTTCTTGAGGCAAAGCGCCTAGCCAACAAACAATCCCCTCACAACTTGAGGGATAAGCACAAAGCTACACAAGAATCACCTCACCACTTGAGGGATACAACCCAAATACACAACCTCCTCAACACAATGAGGGAAAGGCACAAAGTCAAGTAAAGATGGGATTACAACTTGGTGGTCTAACAAACAACCACAAACAATTTCTTTTTCCACATAAGGATCCTATAGAATAAGATAGCAGATGTAGCTCAAGTATGGAGAAAACCAAAGGAATAGAAAACAAATACTCAAAGAAAATCCTTGAGAAAAATTAGAAACCAAGATGAAGAAGTTGAATCAAACACTTTTCCCAAAAACCTTTTTCTTTGATTTTCCAAACCCTTAGAAAACACCAAATAGATTGTTCAATTTAAAGCCCAAAAACTTCTTTTGATTACTGTGAAAACACTGGAGAGTATGAAAATATTATCACAAAAAAAAATTCTTAGAGAAAACAGGCCATTAATGGGTTATTTATAGCCCCTTTAAAAATATAGTCGTTGGCAGCTAAAATTGCCAAAAATGAACTACCGGTCGACCGTCGGTCGACCGGCCAACGGTCGATTTTTGACCGTTGGCAGCTACCGGTCGACTACCCGATCGACCGTGCCCTGAACCAGAGAGCAACGGTTCTCTGGCCGGTCGACCGCCCGGTCGACCGGAGCAACCCGAGAGTGGGTTGCTTTCAGTCGGCCGATCGCTCGGTCGACCGGCTAAATGGGTAAGCCAGCGTGCACGTTTGGTGCACGTCGGTTGACCAGTCCGGTCGACCGACTCTGGGTCCGGTCGACCGGTCCGGTCGACCGCCAGAGCCTGGCAGGCTATATTAAGGGTCAAAAAAACTTGGTAATTTTAATTCTAAAAATACCCATAAGTCTTCTGAAAATCCACAAAAATAGTTTTCTTATTTTACATTGATATATCAACATGTGATAAAAATTACAACACAAAAATCAAATATTTTGAACTATTTTTGTGTCTTACAAATTTTATCAAAAACCAAAACCTGTATTTTTTCCAAACTTGGATTTTCCAAAAGAAAATCCGATTTTTCAAAAACTCATTTAAATACAAAAACATGATACTTAAACACATTGAAGCATGTTGCATATGGATGGAAATCCAATATACAAGAAACATATACATATTCATGTTTTTGGCTTTAATTCCAAAATATGTTTTGTTAAAAATACCAAAACATAAAACACATGAATAAGTAAGTCAAAACTAAGTTTGTCTAGGAAGTTAAGCATGCATGTATATAGAATGAATCTACTATACATAAACCATTTAAACTTATTTTCATCTATCTATTCATGAAACCAAGATCGGTTAAACCAAAAACGGAAAAATCAAAAACCAATACCAAAACATGAAACTTGTGTGTTGTGAACTTGAGCATATCATACTATTCTAATCATTACAATGGATCTAAAAGTCAAACTAAACTAGGTACCGATGTCTTCTTGTAGAGCGCCGTCTCCAAGCCGACTCGATCCAAAACTTCGTGATCCACGAGCTTGACTCCAATGAGTGCTATATATGATCTTGATGCTCGGGCTCTTGAATCATCATGTGAAAGCTTCCAAACTATCTTGTTGATGCTAATCACCAACTAATATCTTGATTAATGATCTGAAACTAAATATCACAAGATTATTAGTACACATAACTACATGAGTTAATCATCATCAAAACTAGAGTGGAAGGCCTTTGGGCCAACACTAGCCTCCCTTTGTCAGCTCACGAGATTCTCATCCTTCTACTCATGAGTACTTTCCCGTTTTTTATATTATATATCCTGCTTTTGTGCTTCTTGGTGATTTTATATTCTTGAGATATTGTATCATGCTTTGTGATAATTGTGTACTTATGTTATTATTGCTGGAAAGTATATTACCACTGTGCTTCCATACTCTGATTCTTGCTTATACTGATGCTTAGCATATATGTGTGAGGGTATTTTTGCTCTGCATATATAAGTCATAGTAACGTTTACGTACCTGTGGGATCGGGGAGTCACAAAAAATCTCCTCACTCACTAACCCAGGCCTAACTAAAATTGAGTAGACGTTGGCTCTAGGGACATCTCGGACTCATATAGGAGACTGACCTGAGGGGGAAGTTGATTAGAATTTGACTCTTGCCAAATCAGTTTCTAAGGTTGGGGATTGAGGGGCGAAATCCCGAAGACTGGTGGTTTGGCTTAATTAGGCCTATTGCTTTTAAATACGGATACCTCCCACCAATTTTACACCTACCTGGTCGATTAACTTGTAGTTAGATTTGGCAATATACCCCCTTGTGGAAGTCTAACCAGTTAGGAGTCATTTAGGTCTAAGGTTTAACCTAACTTAGGTTAGATTTTTTCTTTCTGTTTGTTTATTTGTTTGTTTTTTCTTTGTTTAATTATGACATTTCTTATGTGATATGGCTTCTAACAATAATTTTCCAATTTTAATGGTAATCTATGTTACACCCCGACCACTTTTCTGGATATTACCAACAAGGCATATCATAACTTTAACCAACCTAGTGTGTCGGATTGGTCTTATCCGAATCAATATATGCCCCAGTCCTAATATTATGAATAAGACTGGAATAATCATCACTACTCTTCACAGAGTCGATGGGATGTAACTCCTCCGAGTCATATTGTCAACTACTTTACCAACATCCAGCTTCATATACTCCTTCTTCGGAGCAACCATTAGAAAAATAATTGACTGAAAAAATAGGATGGAAGCCTTAGAAGAGCTTGAGCAATGAATTCAAATTTTAGAAGACTCAAAACCTGTCAAAATTTTCAAATCACAAATCCTTACTCTATTTTTCAAGAAGAACATATCAACTTAGAAAAAAACATAGAATCCTTGATTCAATTCCAAAGTTATCCACTCGATATGATAGAAGTAAGGCTTAGTAGATTGGAAAACATGCTAGGAATAAGGAAACTCTCCCTACGAAATCTTTGACTATTCACAACACTTCAAGCCGTATTGACGAAAACCAATAATCATGGTATCTTAAAGACTTTGACCAAGATTTAATTTCACCATTAAACCTTGAACTTGACCAATATCAACCCACTGACGAATTGGCAAGTTTTCATTTAATGAGATTGAACTTCATTATGAATGTAAACCCGATCCCCAACTTGTAATTCAGTTCTCATCTTTGAATCTATGTTGACTCAAGTATTCTTACCCAATTTGGACCAAATTCTCGAGCGAACATTTATTCTCGTACCCATAGATTTAGAAATTGAATCACCCATTTTGGATAGTCAAATTCCATTAATGGGAAAAGAATGTATATTTCAATTCTTGGATTTGGAGTCAACTCTTAAACCAAAACTAACTCTCGAACCCAAAGTTCGAGTTAGTATTGATTCCTAAACCTATCATTCTTGTGCCCAAGTCAACCATTCTACTAAGTCACATTCTTTTGTTGGACATAGGTACAGACATGATGACTCCGTGATGATTTTTCAAGACTGGTCCTGTAAAGGGAATAAGTTTCATGATAAGATCTTTCATGATCCTATTCATATTGGGGACTGTAAATATATAAATAAAAAAGAGGTCAATAAAGGTGGGTTCTGTGAACCACCATATTATCTTGATTGGGCAGCAACACTTGACCCAATCAGACCACCACCTGAACTACCACCTTAAGGTAATATTTTGTTTCCCTTTCTTCTTTATCATGCATCTATGCATTAATTCATACATTGAGGACAATGCATGAGATAGGTGTGGGGGAGGGTTCTAACATAACTTAGATTTTATTTTTATTAATAAAAAACTATTAACATTTTCTTTACTTTTAAAAACTTTTTGAAAATAGAAACAATATTTTGACATATTTTTTGCAAGAAATTAAGTCAATTTTATAGAATAAGAGAATCATAATTAGAATTTCTTATACTTGGTCAAAATAAGATTATTTATTTGAATTCAAAGGTTAGAAAGAAAATTTGAAAAAAATGATTTTTACCTTGATGATTTATGCATGCTTTATACATACACACTTAGGTTCAAAAGTAAAGATTCTTATGTCTTATTAAAAAAAGTAAAAAAAGGAATATATATATAATATATCAAAAATCTTTTGATTAAGTAGGGTATTTGTGCCTCATAAAACATAAGTATTACACCTAAAAGTGGTTCATATAATAAAATCCTTAATTTTGTGGCCTTATTTGCTCGAGTCCTTAAGTCCTTGAGGTGTTTTCTCACCCGGTGCCCTAAGGCCGTTTGGTTTGGAGTCACCGATTAGAGGCTCGTTACATGGGCAGATTAGAGAGCCTAATAAAATTAAGAAATAATATCACCAAAAATTAAAAAAATAAAAAAAATAAGACATAAGAGTTATAGTTAAAGAACCCTGAGTCAAAATTTCACAATCACAAAGGTGCATATAACTTAGGGTAAAATAGTAGACTAGATGAAAAATGCAGTTTGACTCCTTGCCTTGATTGATAACAAGTTTTTGAATAAAGACTAAGCTTAAGAATGAAAAGTTCGATTTTCCTATAACTTATAAATTACTTAATTTTTTTCAATAATACTTCAAATATTTTTCTCTTTCAAATGTGTTTTCAAAATACTCACACTTTGTTTCTCTTTTTTATGAATTTTGTGGGTGTAATCTACTGAAAACCCTCACAAGACAAAACTCGTCCTCTAGGAAAAACTTAGAGGTTTAACGATTTGTTATACATGCTCAGTGCAATCGCATGACCTGCCAAAGTGGTCTAATAATTTTTGATTTAGTTTTATTGTTTTGCTCGAGGACAAGCAAAAGATAGGTATGGGGGTGTGATCGATTACTGATACTGCATATTTATTGTCACATACTCATATTTTTTATATAACAAACTCTATTGTTAATCCAAATTTTTTTGTCTAATTTATATGCAGGCCTTTACTAAAGGAGAGAGAAGAGAAACAAGCCTAAAAGCCCATCAAAATTCTGATTTAGTTCAGAATTAATTTAAATCAAAGATCAAGATAGATTAGGACAAATCAGAACAAATTAGAAAAGATAAAATTAGTTGAACAAGCAATTAAAATAGATCTTCACCAATCAATTGGTTAAAGCCAAAGATCAAAAGAGGTTTCGACAAATCCAGGACCTAATTCTAAAAATCCAGCAAAAGATAAAAGGATATCGCGAAACTAGAGATCAACACACCCCGGGTGTTGTCACCTGGCCACACCCAGGCTGCGAAAATGCGGCCAAAGCCGCATTTTCGCGGCTTTATTGAGGTGTTGGGGGAGCGTTTGTTCCCCCTATTCGCACGCTCTCCCCCGTTTGGTTTTTGCCTATAAATCTGGGTTTTCAGAGACTACTGGGGACGATCAAGTAGAGATAGATTCTTAGGCCAGTTTTTTATTCTTTTTAGTGTAGGTTTTTATTTTTATTTTATGTAATTTTTATTTCTTTATAAGCATAGGTTAGACTGAGATTCATGTAAATAAGAGAGAGATTTATGTTGAGAATAACACCGATGTAACCTCCTCCTTTCTTTCATCATTTCTATAAGCAATCAAAGGTAACATATTTATGCTCTTCTTTGTTTATATGTTCCTCTTCTTCTTTCTACTTTTTCTCTTTTGATTTTGATGAGTATCCAAGTGAATTTAGAAGCATCAGTATAGCTATGTTTGTGTGAGTGCCACCGATATTTCATAATGATGTTCTCCTCCTCAAGATTCTGTATCATTTCCTTCTTGTTTGTCTTGATGATATAATACGAATAGAAATTGAGCTCGTTCTTATAGGCTATTCGTTGATCGCCTCTGAATAAGGTAAAACATGCAAGGATTCTAGGTAAGTCATCAACTGAAAAAAGGTAAGTATTTCTTTTAGGTTTTCTTTCTTTTCTTTTAGTCTTTAGTTTAGATCACCACAATCTCCCAACTCTTTTACTCACTCTTTTTATTTCTTTCTTTAACTTAGTTTTCTATTTTCCAGATCATCATCTCTTTCGATTGATCACTTTCACGATCTAACATAACTTATTTTCTTTTTTTTTAAGAAATTAAAGAAGAATTTTAACCATTTTTGTAACTTAAAAGAGACCTTATACACTTCCATCACTAGTCCCTCCTTGAGGATCACGACCCGCATAGCCACTTGCTATTGTGGTGTATGGAGTACTTGAACATTTTATTCTTAAGTTCTGAAATTCTATATTTTCTGTATGTAGGTTCCAATTTAATCAGTAAGGTTGTTTATAGTAAGACTCGGGGGAGTTATATCTCCACTGACTCGGTGAAGATCATGATGATTATCCCAATCTTGTTCATAGTACTGAGATTGGGGCATATATTCATTCGAATAAGACCAATCTGTCATGCTTGGCTAGTTAAAGTTATGTAATACCGGATTAGTAATATCCGAATTGAAAGAGGTTGGGGTGAAGTATGGATCACTATATGTATTGAAAAAATTATAATTATAATCCATATCACAAAGATATCATAAACAAAAATAAGCAAATAACAAATAAAAGACAGAAAAATCTAGCCTAAATTGGGGTAGAGCTTAGACCTAGACGACTCCTAACTGTTGATTATCCATAGGAGGTATATTGAAGAACTTGACCACAAGTTAATCGGCCGGTAGGGGTAAAATTGGGAGGTATCCACGCTTAAAGCGACAGGCCTAATTATGTCAAACCACCAACCTTCAAGTTTCGCCCCTCAATCCCTAACCTTCGACACCGATTTGGTAAGAGTCAACTTCTAATAACTTCACCCTTAGAACAATCCCTATTTGAGTCCAAGATGTCCCTAGGGACAACGTCTAATCAATTTTAAGTTAGCCTTTGTTAGTGAGTGAGGAGATGGTTTGTGGGCTAAGGGAGGGTAATGACTTTCCCACCTTATCTTGTTTAAGAATATGTCCTTAAATCATTTTCGTGCTCATGTGCAAGTATAAAGTAAAAGATAACACTCAAGCAATATGAATCACTCAAAATATGTTTCCTAAACTATATGCAATGCACACATACCTGCGCTCTAGCACTCTTCAACAGCAATGTAAAGAAAAGAAATAGACAGATGCCCTAAGATGCAAGAGGCTAAACGTTTAAGCATTTACAACGCAACAAGTTACTGTTGATTTAAAATTAGTATATACAATGATCTAAATATGAAAGCTAATAGCTGCAGAGGGTAAAACTTTAATTTTAAGCAACATACAAGAAGGCAGGTTAGTAGTCCTTCTATAATTGAGTTAATTTTAAGGAATAAGAGGATCATAATTAGGATTTCTTATACTTGATCAAAATGAAAATATTTGTTTGATTTTTAGGGTTAGGAAGCAAAATTGGACAAGTCATTTAGTCTTGATTTTTATCTTGATAAAATATTCATACTTTATACACTTACACACTTAGGGTTTAAAAACAAAGATTCTTAAGCCTTATAAAAAAATATCATTATATAAAAAAAATCTTCTGATTAAGTTGGGTATTTGTGCCTCATAAAGCACAAGTATTCACGCCTAAAGGTGATTCATATAAATAAAAAATTTTAGTTTTGTGGCCTTATTTGCTCGACTCTTAAATCCTTGAGGTGTTTTCTCACCCGGTGCCCTAAAACCGTCCGGCTTCAGAGTCACCGACAAGACTCATTACGTGGGCGAATTTGAAAGCCTAATAGAGCTAAAGGATATTTCAGTCATAATAAAAAAAGAAAATATATGATAAAAATAATAAGAAATAAGAGTTAGAATTGAAGAATCCCGAGTCAAATTTTCACAGTCACAAGGTACATATGACTTAGGGTAAAATAATAGAGTATATGAGAAATATAATTTAATCCTTACCTTGATTGAAAAAAGTTTTTAAATAAAGACTAAGTTTAGGAATGATTAAGTTTTGATAATCGTATGACTTATAGATTACTTAAATTTTTACATTAATATTTTAAATATTTTTTCCCTTCATAATGTGTTTTCAAAAACACTAACAATTTAATTCTTTTTTATGGATTTTGTGGGTGTAATCCATTGAATACCCTCACGAGACAAAACTCGTCCTCTTAGGGTAACGTAGAGGTTTAACGGTTTGTTGCACATACTAAGTGCAACCATGATTCTTACGAAAGTGAGTTAGGCTAGGCAAGTTTAGTTTTTCTTTTCTCTTTGTTGCTCGAGAACGAGCAAAAGATAAGTTTGGGGGTGTGTTTGGATACATAAATTGCATAAATATTATTGCATTCCTACATATATTTATAATAAATCTTGCAAATAACTTGTCTTAATTTCTTATTCATGCAAGATATGATAGGGAGAAGATGAGCATGAATCCTATCCAAATAAATCAAAAGTTTAGATCAAAAGGGGATTGATTCAATTTCAAAAGTTCTAAGGGCCATCTTATCTGAAGACCGGGTATATCAAATGAGATCATATCATCTAAATTCAAGGAAAAAATAGATTTTTTGAAGACCCTAACAGTTTTGCTGAGGCTAAAAGGATGGTTCATCAAATCTATAACAAAAATTCAAAATCTAAGAGGAGAAAAGGATAGAGGACACATGGATGGACACACGCACCCTTGATCCTGACCCAATGGCCAGGACCTTGCTGCGAAAATACGGCAAAAGCCGCGTTTTTGCGGCTGGGTATTTGAATCAGGGGGAGCGTTTGCTCCCTCCATCTCTGTACTCTCATCTCTTATCCCTTTCTCCCTATAAATATCAGTAACCTCCAGGCAAAGGGGCACCATCTCAGAGAGAGAGCTTTAGTTTAGGTTTTCCTTTTCTTTTCAATGTAATTTTTATTTTTTTTTATAGCTTAGGTTAGAGAGAGTTACATGACTAAGAGAGAGAATGAGTTATTGTAGAGTGACACTATTGTAATCATTTCTCAAAGAAACTTATATTGAAGGTGATAATCAATGAAAGTTTCCCATTTTTTTTCCATTTAGCGCGATCTCACCGAAGCCCTGCTTTTATTTAATCTTCTCTATTGCTTTGTTTCTTCAAGAAAATTTTTCAATATGATTCAACAATAAAGGTAAATACTCTTTTTATTCTCCTTTTCAGTTCATTAGTTTATAGTCACAATTCTCTTTTTTTCTTTTATTTAGTCTTTTCTTTTTTTATAAATAAAACAACAACAATACCACCATCTCCTCTCTACCATCTCCTTCTTAACTTAACTATTTTTGTTTTTTTTATAAAACTAGAAAAATAAGTTTTAACTAGTTTTGGTAAACTAAAAGAAGAAACTTACACAATGCTTCCATCGCTATCTCCCGCTGTGGATCATGACTCGTTAGCCCTGGGCTACAAGGTAGCATCGAGCACCTAGCACCGTTCCTAAAAGTCTGTATTTTTCTATGAGGTTTAGATCGATCATAATTTTGACGCCATTGCTGGGGAGGAACGATTAGTTTTCTTTCAGTCTAATTTACTTTAACGAACTAATCCCTTTTTCTTTCCTGTTTTGGTGTACAGGGCTAATTTCAGAAAACTAGGAGCTGCAGTAGACATATTGCTACTCTGTGCTTCTGTCCAAGAAGACAGAGCATTAGAGCCCACAACTGTGGTGACTACTAATTTTAGTTTCTTGCAAGTTGCTTGATTTTTAGAGATTAGCTCTCAGTAGTTATTAGTTTATCTGTTTAACTCGCTCTGTACATGTTTCTAACCTCAACGGTAATGTGGTTGCTTTTATAAATGCTAAAAAACGTTTAGACTCTTGTATCTTAGGGCACGTGTCTAATTCATCTACCTTTTATATTACTGTTGAAGAGTGCTAGAGCAAAAATATGTGTGCACTACATATAATTTAGGAAACATTTTTGAGTGATTCATATTGCTTGAGTGTTACCTTTTACTTTATAATTGTACACTGCACTAAAATGATTAAGGGCATATCCTTAAACAAGATAAGGTGAGAAAGTTATTACCCTCCCTTAGCCCACAAACCATCTCCTAACTCACTAACTCAGCCTAACTTAAAATTGAGTAGATGCTGGACCTAGAGACATCTCGGACTAAAATAGGGATTGACCTAAGGGGAAGTTGTTAGAAGTTGACTCTTACCAAATCGGTGTCAAAGGCTGGGGATTGAGGGGCGAAACCCCGAAGGCTGGTGGTTTGGCATAATTAGGCCTGTCGCTTTAAGCGCGAATACCTCCCACCAATCTCGCCCCTACCTGGCCGATTAACTTGTGGTTAGGTTCTGCAATATACCTCATGTGGATAATTAACAGTTAGGAGTCGTCTAGGTCTAAGCTCTACCCTAACATAGGCTAGATTTTCTTTTTTTATTTGTTTGTTTTAGTTTGTTCTTGTGAAAATGGATTATAGTTACAATTATTCTGATTATAACTCAAATCCTATTTCACCCAACCTCTTTCAATTCGGATATTACCAACCCGACATTACATAACTTTAACCAACCAACTATGCTAGATTGGTCTTATTCGAATCAATATATGCCCCAATCTCAGTATTATGAGAAAGAATGGGATAATCATCATGACTCTTCACCGAATCAATGGGAATACAACTCTCCCGAGTCATACTATCAACAACCTTACCAACAAACTGTTGGCCCAAGGTTACAATCACCCGTTTTTAGTGTGTTTTGATGATTACAAAATATATTAGTTATTTGTACTAATAATGTTTGTTGTTTTTAGTGTGTTTCAGGGTTCTAATTAAACTAGAAGGTCTCTTCCCTAAAGGAAGGTGTTTTGACTCAAGTCACCTCAATTTTGGCTCAAAGAATCAAGCTTACAAGATCATATAAAGAAGCCACTTGAAGCACTTGTAGTCCTTAGAACCAATGTAAGAAATAGATTGTTAAAGTTTGAGTTTTGAAATTTGGCTCTAGGATACACACACACATTTTTGTATACAAGTTTTCATGTTTAAAACTTTGTGTTTCTAAGTTTCATGCTTTAACAAATATACATGACTCTAAGTTTTACAAAGGTATATATATCATGTTTAAAATCATGTATACTCTTTCTAGCATGATACTTAATTTTCTTTACTTCAAAACATTTTTACAAAATTATTCCAAAGTCTGGCACTTGCTGTTTTTCTGTTTTAGACAAGACCGGCCGATCGGCCCGGTCGACCGGCGCTTGTACCAGGATGTGCACGCTTGTGCACGTCGGTCGGTCGACCGCCGGGTCGACCGACTGAATGCAGTTCTGCTCTCGGGTTTTCTGGTCGACCACCCGGTCGACCGCCCGCAGAAAACTGTGTTTCTTTTTAGAGGACGGTCGACCGAGCGGTCAACCCGAGTCCAACAGCTCTTTGCCAGCAGGGCGGACGGCTGACCGGACAGGTCGACCGTCAGGCCTGCAAAGTGCCAACGACTCTTTCCTCTTTTGTGCAAATCTGAAATCTGTTTTCATAATCTGTTTTGGCAGACTTTTTCTGAGGTTTTGGAGAACTTTTTCAGATCAAATAAGCTTAAATAAATTGTTTTTAACCCTTTCTTCTCCCTATAAATAGAGGAGAATAGTCTCTTGCAAAATACCAAGAAAAATCCTTAAGTTTTCAAAGTTTTCAAAGAGAAGAAAAGTTTTTAAGCTCTCCATTTTCCCATTCATTCTTGAGCTTGTTTTTCAGTTGTGTCTTGTAGCAAAAATCATTTTACAACTGAGTTTTTCTCACTACACTTCTTAGAGCCAAAAATTCCCTACTCAATCTATAAGGAAGTTGTAAAAGAGTGAGAGTTTGTAAGAAGTTTAGTGATCTTATTGTGATCACTTTGGTTACTTGTGTTCATCTTGTTCTTGTGGTAACACCTCTTCGGTAGAGGTTATTGTAAGTGGTGGAGCTCGATGCTCGGGTCTTTGGTAGACCGTTGTAAGCGTCCTCGGTGGATAGTGGAAACCCTTCACGGAGGTGAAGGCGGGGAGTAGAGCGGTGATTCGAACCTCGAAACAAACATATTGTGTTTGCGATTGCTTTGCGTTCTTGTCTTTCATTTCAATTGCTCATTATATCTTGCTTGTGTTATAGTTTTTCTTTCCTTGTGTTATTGCTTTCATATACTATTGATTGTGTGCATTCCACCATTGCATTCATACTTTGCCCTTATCGATCAATTCTCATACAACAAGGTTGCATTGCGCACCTCTAACCCATTCAAGGGAAATCAGGAGGAAGGAGTTCAGAACCCTTCACGGGGTATTCGGCTCTTAGTCTTGTTTTTAGAGATCGTTGCATCATTCATCCATCTTAGTTTTAAAAAGATTGTTAGATTAACAACAACACCTATTCACCCCCCTCTAGGTGTTTTTCAATTGGTATCAGAGCTTGGACTCTAGGCTCTAGGCTTAACAACCTTAGAGAGATCCTAATTTTGCTAATCACTTCATTCATTTGTCATACACTCTCACTTAGTAAAAATGGCCGATGGTATTAAGACAGCCCCTAAGTTTGATGGACTTAACTTTCCCATATGGAAAGTTAAGATGACCGTTTTCTTGCAATCTCTAGGAAGTCGAGTTGCAAAGGCCGTGACCAAACCCTTTAGTGCACCCCCCGGTGATGAATCCACTTGGTCCAAATTGAGACTAAGGAATTCGATGCCAATGCTAGGGCTCATTATGCACTCCTTCAAGCCCTTAATGATGATGACATTTCTAGGGTTATTCATTGCAAATCCGCATTTGAGATTTGGTCACACTTGCTAGTTACACATGAAGGGACTTCACAAGTGAAGAGGGCTAAGATAGACCTTCTTCGGTCCCAATATGAAAACTTTTGTATGCAAGAAAATGAAACCATAGATGATATGGTTACAAGATTTACAAAGATCACTAATGGACTTTCTTCTCTAGGTGATGCTATCGACAACGATCAAAGAGTTAGAAAGATCATCGGGCTCTTCCTCCTTCATGGGAAGTAAAGGCAACTACCTTGAAGGAACTTAATGACAAGGAGGAGATAGAGCTAATAGGTCTCATTGGGAACCTCAAGACCCATGAGATGGAGAGAAAAGCAAGGGAGGAAATGGCTCCTTCCAAGAAGAAGACAATAGCTTTCAAAAGTCAATCCTCACACTCCGACGAAGACGATGAAGAAGAAGATGACGAAGAGCTCTCACTTCTTGTGAAGAACGTCCAGAGGATGTACAACAAGGCTAAATTTAAGGAAGAAGGAGATGGCAAGGAGGCAAAGAAGAAAGAAAAATTATATGCTTCAATTGCCAAAGACCGGGACACATTGTTGCGGAGTGTCCGGATAAAGTAAGCCCTCCACATCAAAGAAGCCCTTCAAGAAGAAAGCAATGAAAGCAACATGGGATTCCGAGAGCGAATCCGAGGACGAAATCGACACCGCCAACATGTGCTTCATGGCCAATGAAAGCACAAGCAAGGTAACCCCTTCCACTTCTCTTAATGATGAACTTTCCATGGATGAACTAGGAGAAGCTTTTGTAGAATTATCACATAACTATGATTTTCTAAAGAAAAAGTATTTAAAAATGAAAAAGGAAAATGAGTCTCTTAATCATCAAGTTTTTACTCTTTCTAAAGAAAAAGATGAATTGCTTTCCACTCTTGTTTCCACCTAAAAAGATTTTGACAACTATAAAATTTCATGCAAAGGTAAATTTCCACAAGTTGATAAAAATGAAATTACCATGCTAAAAGAGAAAATTGATTCTTTAGGAGTAGTTTTGAAAAAGTGTGAATTTGATAAAAATAGACTTGAGGCTATGTTTCCTAAGAAACAAGCCCCTAAGAAACAATCACATGCTAATACTCATGTTCATGCTCATGTTCATACCACACAACCCTTACGTCATACCAAACCCCACAAACATGCTCACACTTCACACACACATCATGCATTCATGTATGGTAAAGTGTATTCATGTTCTTATTGTGGCCGTAAAGGACACTTAGCTAATTTTTGTTATGATAGACTAAGTGCATCTCGTCATAATGTTTGGGTTCGAAACACTAACTTTCAAGGACCCAAGAAAATTTGGGTACCAAAGTTAACGATTTTGTTAAATGATGTAGGTACCATCCAAGGCACAAAGACGTAGAGGGTTGTGGTATCTTGATAGTGGTTGCTCAAGGTACATGACTTGGGATATCAACAACTTTGCAACCCTATCAAGATATCATGAAGGTGGCACCGTCACCTTCGGAGATGATGCCAAGGGTAAAATCATCGGTATTGGTAATGTCAAACTTGGTACATCCCCTTTAATTGAGAATGTAGTTTTAGTTGACGGCCTCAAGCATAACCTCTTGAGTGTTAGTCAACTTTGTGATAAAGGTTTTGATGTAGTTTTTGATAATGTAGTTTGTAAAGTAATTGATAGAATTTCTAATACTTGTATATTTTCCGGTTTTCGTGAAAATAATGTTTATATGATTGATATGTCAATATGTCTTGTAATATTACTTGTTTAAAAGCCCTCGATGATGACTCTTGGTTGTGGCATAGAAGATTAGGCCACATTTCATTTGACCATATATCTAGGTTAAACACAAGGAAATGGTGAAAGGTATTCCTTATTTGAATTTTGAAAAGGACCGAGTTTGTGACGCATGTCAATTTGGGAAACAAACTAAGTCTTCTTTCAAGTCAATTAAGGATATCATGACATCATGTCCTTTGGAGTTAATCCATATAGATCTATTTGGCCCTACACAAACCAAAAGTCTAAGTGGGAATAGATTTGCATTTGTTTTGGTTGATGACTGTTCACGTTTTACTTGGGTTTTCTTTCTTGAACATAAAAATCAAGCATTTTCATATTTTCAAACTTTAAGAAAAGAGTCGAAAAGGAAAAAAAAATGCTTCAATTTTAAGGATAAGAAGTGATAGAGGAGGTGAATTCATTACCTACCCTTACAACCTTTTGTGAAGAACATGGAATAAAGTATGAACTATCTTGTCCTAGAACTCCACAACAAAATGGAGTTGTTGAACGGAAAAATAGAACATTACAAGAGATGGCTAGGACAATGCTTAGTGAATATGGTCTACCACATTATTTGTGGGCCGAGGCCGTTAATACATCATGCTATATATCAAATCGTGTTTTCTTGTGTAAAAATACTTCAAAACTTCTTTTGAAATGTACTTTTCTAGAAAACCAAATGTTTCATATTTCAAAGTTTTTGGATGCAAATGTTTTGTTTTAAATACAAAAGATAATTTAGAAAAATTTGATGCTAAATCTTATGAGGCAATTTTTGTTGGCTATTCTTGTAAAACACCTTGAGGGGGGGTGAATAGGTGTAAGTGCTAATCTAGAAACTAAATGCAAACTAAATGCGGAAGCTAATGCAAATTTTGCAATCACACTTAGTACAATCAACAAGTGTAGCCGAATTCCCCTTGAAGGGCTCTGGACTAACTCCTCTTGATTCCCCTAGATATGGGTTTAGGCGCTATGTGAAGCTCTTGTTGATTAAGTACAAGTGAGGCACACACACAAGCATACAATAGATATGGCAATATGAATCAATGCTCAACACAAGCAAATATGATATGATGATATGAATGATGCTATGCACAAATGTAAGAGAGAGAGAGAGTTAGAGAGAAATGGATCAAATGCAAAGGCACAAATATGTTTCGAGGTTCGAGCACCCGGCTCTACATCCCCGCCTACACCACCGTGTAGGATTTCCAATCCACTATCTTGTCCACCGAGGACTCCCACCGAGGAACCTTCACCGAGAAGGATTTGTTACAACTCTAGGAGTACCGAACTCCTCTCTCAAACAACCACCTCACAACCGAGGGGTAAGCCAACAACCAACACCTCTACCTAAGAGGTTTACAATCACCAAGCTCCACCTCACACAAGAGGGAGCAAACACAAATCTCCACCTCTACCAAAGAGGGAGCACACCAACAACCTCAAATCCACAACCTCAACCTCTACCAAAGAGGGAGTAACCAAATAATGAGGGTTTACAAAGGTGGTCTCTTTCAACCACAAACAATCTCTCCTTTTCCACAAAAACAAGATCCTAATAGAATAGGATAGATGATAGCTCAAGTTTGGAAACTAGGTGTTTGGAAACAAGAACTTAAAGAAAATACTTGGGAAAACTCTTGAAAAAGATAGAGAATGAAAAACCAATACAAATCTCCCAAAATACTCTTTTCTTTGATTTTTTTCAAAAACCTAAAACAAATAAGATTGGAAGTTTAAAGCCCAAAAACACTTTTGAAAACTTGTTTTAAACTCTGGGAAAACTGTGATTTTTCTCTTGTGAAAACCTTTTTCAAAATCCCAAAGAAATGGGGTTTATATAGGCCAAACCAGAAACTAGCCGTTAGGCTGATGTGGCAGCCTGACAGGCTGGCGGTCGGCCGGCCCGGTCGACCGCCACCGGTCAGAAATGTGACCGTTGGGCAAACCCGGTCGACCGCCCGGTCGACCCAAACAAACAGAGAGCAGGGCTCTCAGACCCGGTCGACCCTGACGGTCGACCGAGCTTGTGTCTGCCAGACGTGCACAAGTCTGTGCACGTCGGTCGACCCTAAGGGTCGAACGGCCCATGGTGCGGTCGACCGTCAGGGTCGACCGACCGGCCTGTCAGCACAAACCTGGGTCAGAAAAATTGGGAAAAAATATTTTAATAAATCTTTTATCTTTTCTGAAAATACCATAAAACTTGTTTTAACATTTTATATTGAAACATAAACAAGTGATAAAAATTTCAAGACATGTATCAATCATATCAATTCATTTTTGAGTCTTGCAAATTTTATCAAAACCAAAAACCTGTATTTTATCAAACTTAGATTTTTCCAAAACATGAATAGGATAGTCAAAATAAGTTTGTATAAGAAGTTAAGCATGTATGTATATCTAGAACAAATCTAATATACATAAGAACTATTTAACTTGTTTTGATCTACTATTCATGAAAACCAAATCCAAAACATAAATCTTGTGTGTGTTGTGTACTTGAGCATATCAACTATTCTAAACTTTACAAATGGATCTAAACACACTATCTAAACTAGGATACCTAAGTCTTCTTGACGATCTTCCATCTTCAAGTAGACTTGCTCCCAAACCGTGATCCACCGAGTGCAAATGAATGATCCTTAAGCTTTGGCACCGGAATCACCATGAAAAGCTTCTAAACTCCTTGTTGAAGCTAATCACCAACTAATATCTTGCTAATTGATCTGAAACTTAAAATCACAAGAATATTAGTAAACATAACTACATGAGTTGATCATCATCAAAACTAGAGTGGAAGGCCTTTGGGCCAACAATCTCCCCCTTTTTGATGATGACAAACTCATGGAGTTATATATGCATGGATTAAAGTTAAGCTTCAAAGAAGATCCCCCTTAACTCATGCATAAACAAATAAACATAAATATGCAAGAATGATAATGCATAAACAATAAAAGCTCTAGATACCAAAGGAATATTCAAACAAAACATGCTCTTGATACCAATTAAACTTAATAAACAATTAAACTTAATATATGCAAAAACATAAGTATGCATATAAAACTCAAAATCTTTCTCCCCCTTTTTGTCAATCATCAACAAAGGGGTAAATACAAAATCAAAACATAAACAAATTCTTTCTATCAACAAATCAATGTTCTCCCCCTTTTTGTCTAAAACATAAATGATGTAAATAAGGGTGAATAACAAACATAAGATGTACACTCAATTAAGATACCAAATGAAACATATATGTCAATGAAGTGCATTTGATATCAATTGAAAGTGAACATAAAAACAATCAAGTAAATGGTATATGCGATATACATTCATGAAGAGGAAGACGCTAAGTTAGCTTCCTACACATATGCATTACATGAAGAAGGGATGACAAGCCCCAATTCACATAACACATATTATGTAATGCATAAGAGGAGATGTGAAGCTCCCCCTACACACGTGTATCACATAAAGAAAGGATGTCAGGCCCCTCAATACAAGATACACTCATCATGAATCTATATGTAGAAGAGATGTTAAGCTCTCCTTGCATATAAGCAATACAAAACAAAAATTTGAATATTTTCTTTAACCAAAATTTTGAGATGCCAATTGAAATTAACATAAATCTTGAATTCCTAAACATGAATCTTGATACCAATTGAAATTATTATTCTTTTAAAAGCAAATGATACCAAATTGAAATTCAATATTTTCTATCATAAAGCAAGGGAGTGGAAATCAAATACCAATTAAAATAGAATATGAAATACACATTTTCTCCCCCTTTATGAAATACCAAAAGAGACATTGTGTAGGCTTGAAATAAGATACCAATTGAAAAATAAATCAATTGAAATAAAGTTAAAAGCTCAAGCTCTAGCATAAACAAGATTTGTGCTCAAGATATAGAATTATAATAGCACCAATAAACATGTATATGTGTATGAAATAAAATGAGTACCAATCACAATAGATGATACCAATTGAAGAACATATATACACAATAAACAATTATGAGTATACAAAAAGATCAAATTGATACCAATTGAAAGAGTTCAATGATACCAATTGAATTAACAAAAATAATCAAGTGTATATCTCATATCATCTACCACCCAATCATGGTTCAAGTTTTAAAAGATTTTCATTTTAAGGCATACATGAACATGATCTCCCATCCAACCACCCTTGGATGGTAGGGGTTTTCAAAAATAGATTTGAAAATGTAGTTTATTTGAAAATCTCTACCAAAATGAAGAACACCACAACTAGTTAAATGGAAAACTTGTTAACTAGTACGAAATCCTTCAAGCAAGGAATAAAACAAAATAGTTTTTCATAAAATATGAATTCCACATGATAATCATCACTCTAATTCAATTAAGCATATATATGACTCATGAATACAAAGCATGAGCAAATTATAAATATGAGTGTATAAATAAAATGTGTAGATCATAATCATGAAAATATTCAATTAAGCTCAATTATTCCTTAAAACACGAAAATCATCAAAACTATCTAATCTTCAAGGCATATGTATGTCTAATACGAACTAAAGTTTACATACATATCCAAAACACAACGAGTCCACAAAGTTATATGCATGAAGGCACGTGGCTCAAAAAGGATGTATATGTATAAGATTAGTTTGAATAAGATAGACATATACATGAAGTTAAACATGAACACATGAAAAATATGAAAACTAAATTTTCATTAAAAACAAATTTCATTTCAAGGTATATGTATGAATTGTCAACACAAGAAGTATACATACATATCCCTAAACACAATTGAGTCCATAAATAAAGATTTGCATGAAAAGCAAATGACTCAAAGGGTATACATGTATATCTTAATGTTTTGACAAAATAAACATATACATGAAATGGAAACTCATAATCATAAAACATGTCCAAAATGCGAATACAAGTTTAAAATGTATGAATCATCAAAACTAGACTATACTAGCACATCTAATGGGTTCAAATAAGCGTTTAAGCACAAATATAAATAGATTTATTTGTGGCCCACTATATGCACAAGTATATAACTAGTCTTAATGAAAACTAACACTTAAACAAATATTCAAATCATTGAGCATCAAAACAAGATAAAAATCAACATGATAAACAAAACATGATTATTATGTAAATTCACATGTTATTAGATTTATGATGTACATGATAGCTAGGCTAACAAGAGAACACTAAAAAATAGTCCATATTAAACATGGGTGTCTCAAATACTATACATGTATGTCAAGAATCTAATTAACATGGCATTTTCATACTAATCACTAAACAATGAAACATGCTATAAACAATGAATATGAAAAGCATGTAAACAATAAATAGGAGTTAGGAATCATTACCAAAACCTAGAAGGCAACTCTCCTTGTCTCCAAAACATGGTGGTTCTCTCCACCAAACCTCCCTTGAAAGTGATGCATCCAATTGATTTCCTTTAAGTACGGAACGCATCCACTCCAAGGTGCCATCACTCTCACGTCATGTGAGAGCCCACACCTACATCAAAAATAGGAGGGGTGGTCTTTGGTACCCATACCTTCTTGGGTCCATGGGGGTTAGTACCTTCTCTAACCCAAACAAACTTATTAGCTAAATTAGAGACATGTATTCTATCATAACAAAATTTAGCTAGGTGGCCCTTACGTCCACAATGTGTACATGTGTACACATGAGCATACATGGTGTGATGGTGTCCGTGAGGAGCATGTGTATGCCGTGGAGGGTGTGCATGAAAAGATGGAACTTGTTTCTTTCGAACCAAGGATTCCAAGCGTGTATGGTTCTTAGCACATTGGCTCAAAGTGGAGCCCAAACAATCCATATTCTTCTTTAACAAATTTATATCATTTTGAATTATAGAAGAAGTGGAGCATGCAAGGGGTGATCTAGGTGAAACTACCCTAGCATGGCAAACATGTGAATCAATCTTAGTTTGCAAAATAATGTTTTTCTCTAAACAAACATTTAAATCATTAGAAATAGAAATGATTTTATTTTTCAAAGCAACATTCTCTTTTAAAACAAAATCTACTTTAGAAGACAAGTTTCATTTTCTTTAAAATAGCATGGCAATCATTTTAGATTTTAAAAATCATTTTCTTTAAGTGCAAGTTCTAATTGAGATCTCAATGAATCCCTTTCATTATAGACCTCAACTTTCTCTTGCATAACATTGTTAGTCTAGAATGCAAACTTTTATTTTCCTTTTCAAGTCCTAGACTTTTCTTTTTCAAAATCTTATATTTTTCTATTAATTTTTCACACACAATAGAAAGTTCTTCATTCAAAGCATGGGCATCATAATTATCACATGAAGAACTAGAACAATCATCACTATCTAAGTGGGATTCTGATTGTACCTCAAGGGAGTCATTCCCTTGGACCATGAAGCATTGTGGATCGGATTCTCCACTAGATTCCTCTGGTTGAATTGGCAATTGAAGCTTGGAGGTGGTGGTTGTGGTTGTCAACATATTCCACACTGCAAAGGCGGAATCAAAGTTAGAAGCAAGCATAAGATATTCTTTAGGTAATGTGCTTCTAATAGCCTCAAGGGCTTGTGCATTGGCCCCTATATGATTGCGATCACCAAGATAACATCTCTTAGTGGCGGCAAGGAAAACATGCAAACCTAGGGTCTTTAGGTACATGGACATCCTATACTTCCAAACAACAATGTTGGAAGGGTCAAAACTAGGTGGGGTCATGAAGTCCATGGTAAACTATATGAGTGTGCAAACAAGCAAATGCAAATGTAGATTAGCAAGCAAATGGATCTCACTCCTAGGATGTTAAGCCTAATATCAGGAGCGCTAGCTCTGATACCAATTGTAAAACACCTAGAGGGGGGGTGAATAGGTGTAAGTGCTAATCTAGAAACTAAATGCAAACTAAATGCGGAAGCTAATGCAAATTTTGCAATCACACTTAGTACAATCAACAAGTGTAGCCGAATTCCCGTGAAGGGCTCTGGACTAACTCCTCTTGATTCCCCTAGATATGGGTTGAGGCGCTATGTGAAGCTCTTGTTGATTAAGTACAAGTGAGTCACACACACAAGCATACAATAGATATGGCAATATGAATAAATGCTCAACACAAGCAAATATGATATGATGATATGAATGATGCTATGCACAAATGTAAGAGAGAGAGAGTTAGAGAGACAATGGATCAAATGCAAAGGCACAAATATGTTTCGAGGTTCGAGCACCCAGCTCTACATCCCCGCCTACACACCGTGTAGGATTTCCAATCCACTATCTTGTCCACCGAGGACTCCCACCGAGGGAACCTTCACCTAGAAGGATTTGTTACAACTCTAGGAGTACCGAACTCCTCTCTCAAACAACCACCTCACAACCGAGGGTAAGCCAACAACCAACACCTCTACCTAAGAGGTTACAATCACCAAGCTCCACCTCACACAAGAGGGAGCAAACACAAATCTCCACCTCTACCAAAGAGGGAGCACACCAACAACCTCAAATCCACAACCTCAACCTCTACCAAAGAGGGAGTAACCAAATAATGAGGGTTACAAAGGTGGTCTCTTTCAACCACAAACAATCTCTCCTTTTCCACAAAAATAAGATCCTAATAGAATAGGATAGATGATAGCTCAAGTGTGGAAAACTAGGTGTTTGGAAATAAGAACTCAAAGAAAATACTTGGGAAAACTCTTGAAAAAGATAGAGAATGAAAAACCAATACAAATCTCCCAAAATACTCTTTTCTTTGATTTTTCCAAAACCTAAAACAAATAAGATTGGAAGTTTTAAAGCCCAAAAACACTTTTGAAAACTTGTTTTAAACTCTGGGAAAACTGTGATTTTTCTCTTGTGAAAACCTTTTTCAAAATCCCAAAGAAATGGGGTTTATATAGGCCAAACCAGAAACTAGCCGTTAGGCTGATGTGGCAGCCTGACAGGCTGGCGGTCGGCCGGCCCGGTCAACCGCCAACGATCAGAAATGTGACCGTTGGTCAAACCCGATCGACCGCCCGGTCGACCCAAACAAACAGAGAGCAGGGCTCTCAGACCGGTCGACCCTGACGGTCGACCGAGCTTGTGTCTGCCAGACGTGCACAAGTCTGTGCACGTCGGTCGACCCTAAGGGTCGACCGGCCCATGGTGCGGTCGACCGTCAGGGTCGACCGACCCGCCTGTCAGCACAAACCTGGGTCAGAAAAACTGGAAAAATATTTTAATAAATCTTTTATCTTTTCTGAAAATACCATAAAACTTGTTTTTAACATTTTATATTGAAACATAAACAAGTGATAAAAATTTCAAGACATGTATCAATCATATCAATTCATTTTTGAGTCTTGCAAATTTTATCAAAACCAAAAACCTGTATTTTTATCAAACTTAGATTTTTCCAAAACATGAATAGGATAGTCAAAATAAATTTGTATAAGAAGTTAAGCATGTATGTATATCTAGAACAAATCTAATATACATAAGAACTATTTAAACTTGTTTTGATCTACTATTCATGAAAACCAAATCCAAAACATAAATCTTGTGTGTGTTGTGCACTTGAGCATATCAACTATTCTAAACTTTACAAATGGATCTAAACACACTATCTAAACTAGGATACCTAAGTCTTCTTGACGATCTTCCATCTTCAAGTAGACTTGCTCCCAAACCGTGATCCACCGAGTGCAAATGAATGATCCTTAAGCTTTGGCACCGGAATCACCATGAAAAGCTTCTAAACTCCTTGTTGAAGCTAATCACCAACTAATATCTTGCTAATTGATCTGAAACTTAAAATCACAAGAATATTAGTAAACATAACTACATGAGTTGATCATCATCAAAACTAGAGTGGAAGGCCTTTGGGCCAATAATTCTAATACTAGTAAGGCTTATAGAGTCTTCAATAGGTCATCCTTGACTATTGAAGAATCTATACATGTTAAGTTTGAAGAATCTAATTTGTTTGTTAAGAATGTTGTAGAAATAGATGCATTGGATGAAGGCTTGGAGAAAGTTATCTTGGAGGATACACCTACTATGGGAGACAAGCCAAAGGATGATGAAGGGAGTGAAGCTAAAGTAGAAGAGGCTCAAGGAAATGAAAATCAAACAAATGGAGTGGAGCTTACTCAACAACTTCTAAAGGATTGGAGATACAATCCACATCATCCCAAGGACCTCGTCATAGGTGAAGTATCAAAAGGGGTACCACTCGCTCTAAACTTCATGATTATTGTGGTCATTATACATTTATTTCTCATGTTGAACCCAATAACGTCCTCGAAGCCGAGGCCGATTCATATTGGTTGCTTGCCATGCAAGAGGAGCTCAATCAATTTGAGCACAACCAAGTTTGGTACCTTGTTCCTAGGCCCCACGATAGACCACAATTGGTACTAAGTGGATCTTTAAGAACAAGTTGGATGAATCGGGTAACGTTGTTAGGTAAAGCTAGGTTAGTTGCCCAAGGTTACGCTCAAATCGAAGGAATCAATTTTGAAGAAACCTTTGCACCCGTGGCACGGCTTGAAGCCATACGGATGACACTAGCTTTTGCCTCATATAAAATTTTAAATTGTTTTAAATGGATGTTAAAAGTGCTTTTCTAAATGGTTTTATTGATGAGGAGGTGTATGTTGAACAACCCCCCGGGTTTGTTGATCCTACACATCCGGATTTTGTTTTTAAATTAGATAAAGCTCTTTATGGTTTAAAACAAGCCCCTAGGGCTTGGAATGAAAGACTTTCTTCATTTTAATTTCAAATGGTTTTAAGAAAGGTAAAATTGACACAACTTTGTTTACAAAACATGTAGAAAATGATATTCTTATTGTGCAAATTTATGTAGATGATATTATTTTTGGTTCTACTAATGAATCTCTTTGCCAAGCTTTTGAGTCATGCATGAAGGATGAATTTGAAATGTCTATGATGGGGGAGCTCAACTATTTTCTTGGAGTCCAAATCAAGCAAAAGAAGGATGGGATCTTCATCAATCAAGCCAAGTACACCAAGGAACTAATCAAGAGGTTCGGACTTGAAGGAGCTAAAGTGAGCAAAACTCCCATGGCAACAACTACAAAGCTTGATAAGGATGAACAAGGTAAAAGTGTAGACATTAAACTTTATCGTAGTATGATAGGTAGCTTGCTTTATTTGACGGCTAGTAGGCCGGATATCATGTTTTCCGTTTGTCTTTGTGCACGTTTTCAATCTTGTCCAAAAGAGTCTCACATAATTGCGGTTAAAACGCATAATTAGATACCTTAAGGGCACTATTGAAATGGGTTTATGGTATCCGAAAACCGATCAATTTTCTATGACGAGTTTTTCGGATGCTGACTATGCGGGTTGTAGGGTAGATAGGAAGAGCACAAGTGGAACATGTCAATTCCTAAGTAATTATCTTGTATCTTGGTCTTCCAAAAAGCAAAATTCGGTAGCCTTATCAACCGCCGAGGCGGAGTATGTTGCAGCCGGAGCTTGTTGTGCACAAGTTCTTTGGATGAAACATACTCTCCTTGACTATGATTTGTATTTTGATCATATTAAAATATTTTGTGATAATACTAGTACAATTCATATGACAAAGAATGCAAATCAATATAGTAAAACCAAACACATTGACATTAGGTATCACTTTCTTAGAAATCATTATGAGAAAGGTGATATTGATATTGATTATGTTTCTACCGATTTTCAACTTGCAGATATTTTTACTAAACCATTAGACTATGCTAGATTTTCTTTTATTTGTGGTGAGTTGAATGTTTGCATTATGGATTCTTAAAAACTTTTTATTTATTTTGATTAACCCTTTTTGATGAATGACAAAAAGGGGAGAATAAGTTTAAAGTTGTTTTGATCTTACTTGAGTTTTGATATTACTTGAATTTTATGGAGAAAAGAATAAGTAGTTTTATGGAGAAAAAGAATAAATTTGTTGTTTATTGTTTTCAATGATTTATGCATTTGGCTATTCATAGTCAATTTTATACATAGCATTATTTGAGGGGGAGCTTTCCAAGCTCTTCTTCCATTTTTTTGTTTAAATAACTTATATGTTTTGTCATCATCAAAAAGGGGAGATTGTTGGCCCAAGGTTACAATCACCCGTTTTTAGTGTGTTTTGATGATTACAAAACATATTAGTTATTTGTACTAATAATGTTTGTTGTTTTTAGTGTGTTTCAGGGTTCTAATTAAACTAGAAGGTCTCTTCCCTAAAGGAAGGTGTTTTGACTCAAGTCACCTCAATTCCGGCTCAAAGAATCAGCTTACAAGATCATATAAAGAAGCCACTTGAAGCACTTGTAGTCCTTAGAACCAATGTAAGAAATAGATTGTTAAAGTTTGAGTTTTAAAATTTGGCTCTAGGATACACACACACATTTTTGTATACAAGTTTTCATGTTTAAAACTTTGTGTTTCTAAGTTTCATGCTTTAACAAATATACATGACTCTAAGTTTTACAAGGTATATATATCATGTTTAAAATCATGTATACTCTTTCTAGCATGATACTTAGTTTTCTTTACTTCAAAACATTTTTACAAAATTATTCCAAAGTCTGGCACTTGCTGTTTTTCTGTTTCAGACAAGACCGGCCGACCGGCCCGGTCGACCGGCGCTTGTACCAGGACGTGCACGCTTGTGCACGTCTGTCGGCCGACCGCCGGTCGACCGACTGAATGCAGTTCTGCTCTCAGGTTTTCTGTGTCGACCGCCCGATCGACCGCCCGCAGAAAACTGTGTTTCTTTTTAGAGGACGGTCGACCGAGCGGTCGACCCGAGTCCAACGGCTCTTTGCCAGCAGGGCGGACGGCCGACCGGACCGGTCGACCGTCAGGCCTGCAAAGTGCCAACGGCTCTTTCCTCTTTTGTGCAAATCTGAAATCTGTTTTCATAATCTGTTTTGGCAGACTTTTCTGAGGTTTTGGAGAACTTTTTCAGATCAAATAAGCTTAAAATAAATTGTTTTTAACCCTTTCTTCTCCCTATAAATAGAGGAGAATAGTCTCTTGCAAAATACCAAGAAAAATCCTTAAGTTTTTAAAGTTTTCAAAAGAGAAGAAAAGTTTTTAAGCTCTCCATTTTCCCATTCATTCTTGAGCTTGTTTTTCAGTTGTGTCTTGTAGCAAAAATTTTTACAACTGAATTTTTCTCACTACACTTCTTAGAGCCAAAAATTCCCTACTCAATCTATAAGGAAGTTGTAAAAGAGTGAGAGTTTGTAAGAAGTTTAGTGATCTTGTTGTGATCACTTTGGTTACTTGTGTTCATCTTGTTCTTCTGGTAACACCTCTTCGGTAGAGGTTATTGTAAGTGGTGGAGCTCGGTGCTCGGTTCTTTGGTAGACCGTTGTAAGCGTCCTCGGTGGATAGTGGAAACCCTTCACGGAGGTGAAGGCGGGGAGTAGAGCGGTGGCTCGAACCTCGAAACAAACATATTGTTTTTGCGATTGCTTTGCGTTCTTGTCTTTCATTTCAATTGCTCATTATATCTTGCTTGTGTTATAGTTTTTCTTTCCTTGTGTTATTGCTTTCATATACTATTGATTGTGTGCATTCCACCATTGCATTCATACTTTGCCCTTATCGATCAATTCTCATACAACAAGGTTGCATTGCGCACCTCTAACCCATTCAAGGGGAATCAGGAGGAAGGAGTTCAGAACCCTTCACGGGGTATTCGGCTCTTAGTCTTGTTTTGAGAGATCGTTGCATCATTCATCCATCTTAGTTTTAAAAAGATTTAGATTAGCAACAACACCTATTCACCCCCCTCTAGGTATTTTTCACAAACAGCTTCATATACTCCATATCAAGATCAACCTATAGAAGAAAAATCTTCTTTAGAAAAGACTTTTAAAGCCTTCCTTGAGTCCACACGACAAGTTCAAATTCAATTGAACTCAATTCTCCCAAATAATTCCGTAATTCAAGATCTCTACTTTAATTTTTAAGTCCAACCACAACAAGAAGAACCTGTTGACTTAGAAAAGAGTATGAAATTCATGATTCAGTCCCAAAATGATTATATTCAATCCCAAACGAATTGTCTCCAATCTATCAATAGGCTAGAAGTAAAGGTGAGTCATTTGGTCAACACAATTAATGATAGGAATGAGAAAACTCTACCTAAAATATTTTTGACCATTCCTAATTTTCCTAGCCATATTGACGATGAATCAAGAGATCATGGAGAGTTTAACCAAGATTTAATTTCACACACAAACTTTGAACTTGACCAATATCAACCCATTGACAAATTGACAAGTTTATATTTCAATGAGATTGAACTTGAAGATGAATGTGACACCAATTCCCAATATTGTGATTCAGTTCTACTTTTTGAATCTATGCTGACTCGGTAACCTTAGCCGATTTGGATTCAAATTTCGAAGCCAACACTGATTTCTATCCCTATAGAGCTTGAATATGAACCACTTATTTTGAATAGTCATATTCCATTGTTAGAAAATGAATGTGAGCTTGAATTCTATGATTTGGACCAATTAATGAACCAGCTCCGACTGTCGAACCTAAATTTGATTTGAGTTTCATTCTCGAGTCAGTCTCGCCGCCCATTCCTTTCACTGTTGAGCCCAAATTATCTATTTCATAAAGCCTATTCCATTATTGGACCAAGGTTTAGATCAATATGACTCCGTGATGATATCCCAACATTGATCATATAACTGAAAAAATTTCATGTTAGGATCTTGCATGATCTTATTCATATTGGGGAATAAAATATTAATAGAAAAGAGGTCATGTAAGGTTGGTTTTCATGTAAATTCACAGTATCCAGATTGGGCAGAAATGCTTAGCCCAATGAGGCACCACCGGAACCACCACCTTGAGGTGATCATTTTCCTTCCTTTTCTCCTTTTTCATGTATTATTGCATTTCATTCGTACATTGAGGACAATGCATGGAGGTGTTGTGGAGGATTTACTAACATACTAACTTTACTAATTTTTAAAAAAATCCTTTTTTAAAAACTTTTTGAAAAAAATAATACTTTGACTTATTTTTGTAAAAATTAAGTTAATTTTAAGGAATAAGAGGATAATCATAATTAGGACTTCTTATACTTGGTCAAAATGAAAATATTTGTTTTATTTCTAGGGTTAGGAAGAAAAATTGAAAAAGCAATTTAGTCTTGATTTTACCTTGATGAAATATGCATAATTTATACACTTACACACTTAAGGTTCAAAATAAATATTCTTATGCCTTATGTAAAAATATATTATTATAAAAAAAAACCCTGATTAGGCTGGGTATTTGTGCCTTATAAAAGTGGTTCGTTTGAATATAAATCTTTAGTTTTGTGGCCTTATTTGCTCGAGTCCTAAATCCTTGGAGTGTTTTCTCACCCATGTCCTAAAACCGTCCGGCTTGGAAGTCACCGACTAAGACTCATTACATGGGCAGATTAGAAAGCCTAATATAGATAAGAATATTACCACCATAAATGAAAAATATATATATATATATAATAAAAATAATAAGGCATAAGAGTTAGAGTTGAAGAATCCTGAGTCAAATTCTCACGGTCACAAGGTGCATATGACTTAGGTTAGAATAATAGATTAGATGAGAAATACAATTTTAATCCTTACCTTGATTGAAAATAAGTTTTTGAATAGAGACTATTTTTAGGTATGACTAAGTTTTGATAATCCATGACTTATAAATTACTTAAATTTTTACATTAATATTTCAAATATTTTTCTTCAAATGGGTTTTCAAAAACACTAACAATTTTTTTTTTTTATGGATTTTATAGGCGTAATACACTGAAACCCTCACGAGATAAAACTCATCCTCTAGGGATAACCAAGAAGTTTAATGGTTTGTTGCACGTGCTAAGTGCAACCGTGATTCTTACGAAAGTGAGTTAGGTTAGGTCAGTTTAGTTTTTCTCTTCTCTTTGTGTTTTCTTGAGGACGAGTAAAAGATAAGTGTGGGGGTGTGTTTGGACACATATATTGCATAAATATTATTATAATCCTACATATATTCTGTAATAAATCTTGTAAATAATTTGTCTTAACTTCTTATTCATGTAGGATATGATAAGGAGAAGATAAGCATGAATCCTATCCAAATAAATCCAAAATTTTAATTAAAAGAGGATCGATTCAAATCCAGAGGTTCTAAGGGCCATCTTATCTGAAGACCGGGTATATCTGATAAGATAATATCATCCAAATTCAAGAAAAAATAGATTTTTTGGAAGACCCTAATAGTTTTCACTGAGGATAAAAGGATATTTCATTAAATGCAAAATAGAAATTCAAAATTGAAGAGCATAAAGGGATAGAGGACATGTGGACAGACACGCGCACCCTTAATCCTATTCCAGTGGCAAGGACCTTGATGTGTTGATCGATTCTGATCTGCACAGAAAAATACAGAATTTAATAACAGTACCAGGTGTTCGATGCTACGTGTAGCCTAGGGCTAATAGGTCGTGATCCACAGGGAGGGACAGTGATGAAAGCGTTGTCTAAGTTTCTTTTTCTTAATTTACCAAAACTAGTTAATATTTCTCTTCTCTGTTTTATAAAAAGAAAACAAAATAATTAACTTGTGTTAAAAAGAAGATGTAAAAGAAGAGATGGTGTTATTGTTGTTGTTTTATTTATAAAAGAAAGAGAAACAAAAAGCGATAAAGAAAGTGTTGGTGCAAAAATTAAAATAAAAAGAAATAAAAGAAGAGTATTTATGTCTACTGTTTGAACTATAATGAAAATTACTTTGAAATAAAATAAATCAATAGAAAGAATAAATAAATCAGGCTTCGGTAAGATCGAACACAATGAAGAAAAGTGGGAAACCTCTATTAATTGTCACCTTCAATATAAGTTTCTTGAGAAGGATTACAATAGTGTCACTCTACAATAAATCTTCCACTCTTTTGGTCATGTAACTCTCTCTACCTTAAGAAAAATAAAAAAACTACATTGAAGAAGAAAAGAAAAAACGTAAAGTAAAGCTCTATCTCTGAGATTATCCCCCTCTGCTTTCGAGGTTATAAGTATTTATAAGAGAAGAAAACAACGTATTGGATGCGTATGAAGATAGGGGAGCTGGCGCTCCCCCTAGTTCAACCACAAGGCCACAGAAATGCGGCTTTCGCCATGTTTTTGTCGCAATATCCTGGCCGTAGGGCCTAGATCAAAGGCGTGTGTCCGTCTACTTGTCCCCTATCCTTTATCCTCTTAGATTTTGAATTTCTGTTCTGGATTTGATTTATTGATAGGGTCTTCAAAAACTCTATCTTTCTCTTGAATTTGGATGATATTATCTCATTTGATATACCCGGTCTTTAGAGAAGATGGCCGTTAGAATTTTCGGATTTGAATCGATCCTCTTTCTTTTGAACATTTGAATTTATTTGGATAGGATTCATGTTTATCTTCTCCCTATCATATCTTGTATGAATAAGAAGCTAAGACAAGTTATTTGCAAGATTTATTACAGAATATATGTAGGAATGTGAATATTTATTCAATATATGTGTCCAAATACATCACATGATCCCACACTTAGATATTCGATACATGTTACATTTTGTTACTGCATTTGTATGCGTGTGTGGTACTAACATCTCCTACGGGTACTCTACACCCTTAGGCTCAACCACTCTACGCTTCTATGCTACAAGCCTCCAGCTTAATCTCTCTGAGGTTCATTAAAGTCCTCCGGACTTTCTATATGCTACGCCAGTGGGCAGACCTAGCGTCAGCACTTTATCACTACTACTCCGTTCGAGCGCAGTTATACTATGAGCGCGGCTTCGCCATGCGCGATAGTGTAGCGTACATACGCTCGCTCCGTCACGTGCGTTTAACCATACGAGCGGTAACCCCACCAACCATGATGGCATCTAACGTTGTGCGTTAGCTTTACTCTAGTTTTGCTTAGCCCCGCTTGGATGTTTGCTTGCTTGCTTACCCGCTTGCCTGCTTAACAAAATAACTATTATTCTTTTCTTGATGGTTGTGAAGAGTTTGAAACAATTAGTTATACTGTTTTTCAAAACTGTATTATCTTTCTATATTCGTATCGATCCATTATATGAAACTACTTTCTTGTATTTGTATCGATGCCCTCTATCTGTATAGTTTTTCAGTATTGTGACACACGATATTGAAATCTATCATGCTAATCACTTGACATGCGAGCACATGCTATATTGATCACCTGCTTCTTATCACCTGTCATACTATTACTTGACACCTGACACCTGCTTGTTATTACCTGACACCTGCATGTTATACTTGTCACCTACCTTGCTTAACTCTTGACTTGTGATTATCATATTACGAGAATCCTATAACTGCTATCCCGTATTATATATAGTGACTTGTCTCCCTAGTATTCATGTACTCCTGTTACTTTTTTAACTCCTGAGCCTACTTGCTCCTGCTATTCCCATAAATTGATAATTATATAATAAACTATAAAAAGACGACTTACATCGAGTAAGGAGAAACTGATGGACTTTGGGTCGTGATATGTTTACAGTGATATTTAATAGGTTTTGCAACTAAAACTTTCGGTTCTACCTGAGGGACTCCACGTGTTCCAAGGGGAGCGCTGGCTTCCTACCTCCTGTTACATTCTTAAGTGGGCATATAAATTAGACCCACTTAATGTACGCCTTACGGTCAGTTTCGTACACTAGCAACGGAACACCCGGGACTGTGATCCCGGGTATGCACGGGACCCACTGTAAACATAACCCGTTGGTTTCATCATCAATTTTCCATAACAACCTCAGCTTACTCATATATGGACCTATGTGTGTTGGGACACTAGTGCACGTACCAATATATATGGGCCGGATGAGTAGTAATAATAATAAATTGCTAATCAATAATTCATCGTACTGTTTTGCAATTCGGGTTGTATACTCTCGGATTACGATAAATAAGGCATAAAGTATATAGATGATTCGGGTTGTATACTCTCGGACATGCCTACCCTTAATCCTGTCCTAATGGCCAGGATCTTATCGTGTTGATTGATTCTGACCTGCACATAAAATACAGAATTTAGTAACAGTACTAGGTCCTCGATATTACGTGTAGCCTAAGGCTAACGGGTCGTGATCCACGAGGAGGACAGTGATAGAAGCATTGTGTAAGTTTCTTTCTCTTAATTTATCAAAACTTGTTAATATTTCTCTTCTCAGTTTTATAAAAAGAAAACAAAAATAGTTAACTTATGGTAAAAAGAGATGTAGAAGAAGAGATGGTGATATTGTTTTTGTTTTATTTATAAAAGAAAAAGAAACAAAAATAGATAAAGATAAGTGTTGGTGTAAAAATTAGAAATAAAAGAAATTAAAGAATAGTATTTACCTCTACTATTTGAACCATAATGAAAATTACCTTGAAATAGAACAAAGCAATAGAGAAGAATAAATAAAGTAGGGCTTCGGCGAGATAGAACACTATGAAGAAAAAGTGAAAAACCTCCATTGATTGTCCACCTTCAATATAAGTTTCTTGAGAAAGGATTACAATAGTGTCACTCTACAATAACTTTTTCTCTCTTTTAATCATGTAACTCTCTCTAACTTAAGAAAATAAAAAATACATTGAAAAGAAAAGAAAAACCTAAACTAAAGCTCTCTCTTTGAGATGATCCCCCTCTGCCTTCGAGGTTACAGATAATTATAGAAGTAGAAAACGTGTATTGATGCGTATGAAAATAGGGGTGCTGGCGCTCTCCCTTGTTCAACCACTAGGCCACGACAATGCGGCTTTTGCTGCGTTTTCGCCGTAATGTCTTGGCCATAGGGCCTAGGTCAAAGGGTGTATGTCCGTCCACTTTTTCCCTATCCTTTTATCCTCTCAAATTTTAAATTTCTATTCTAGATTGACGATCCATCCTTTTATCCTCAGCAAAATCGATAGGGTCTTCAAACTCTATTTTTTTCCTTAAATTTGGATGATGTTATCTCATCTGATATACCCGGTCTTCAGATAAGATAACCTTTAAAATTTTCAGATTTAAATCGATTCCCTTTCTTTTGAACTTTTGGATTTATTTGGATAGAATTCATGCTTATCTTCTCCCTATCATATCCTGCCTGAATAAGAAGTTAAGACAAGTTATTTGCAAGATTTATTATAGAATATATGTAGAAATGTAATAATATTTATACAATATATGTGTCCAAACACATCGTATGACCCCCACGCTTAGATATTCAATACATGTTACATTCTGTTACTGCATTTGTATGCCGTGTGGTACTAACATCCTCATATACTACTATACAGCCCTCGGGCCTAACCACTCTACGGTTCTATACTACAATCTCCAGGCTTAACCTCTCTGAGGTTCATTAAGTCCCTTAGACTTTCTATATGCTACACCTGGTAGGCGGATCTAGCGTCAGCACTTTACCACTAACTCCATTTGAGCGTAGTTACGCCATGAGCGCGGCTTCACCATGCGCGGTAGTCTAGCGCACATACGCTTGCTCTGTCACATGCGTTTAGCCATTCAGCGAGCGGTAACCCTGCCGACCGTGATAGCATCTAGTGCTATGCGTTAGCTTTACTCCAGTTTTGCTTACCCTGCTTGGATGTTCGCTTGCCTGCATGCCCGCTTGACAAATTAACTATTATTTTTTTCTTGATGGTTTGTGAAGAGTTTAAAGCAATTGTTATATTGCTTTGCAAAATTTATTATTTTCTTATATTCATATCAATCCCCTGTATCGAACTATTTTCTTGTATTTGTACCATCCCCTATATCTGTACAGTTTTTCTGTATTGTGACACCGATATTGAATCTATCATGCTAATCACTTGACATGCTATCACATGCTATGTTGATCACCTGCTTGTTACCACCTGTCATAATATTACTTGACACCTGAGACCTGCTTATTATTACCTGAAACATGCATGTTATTACTTGTCACCTGTCCTGCTTAACTCTTGACTTGTGATTATCATATTATGGGAATTCCTATAACTGCTATCCTGTATTATATATAGTGACTTGTATCCCTAGTATTCATGTACTCTTATTACTTTTGTAACTCCTAAACCTAACTTGCTCCTGTTATTCTCGTAAAAAGGACAACTTACATCGAGTAAGAGAAACTGATGAACTTCAAGTGATGAATATGTTTACAGTGATATTAAATATGTTGTGCAACTAAAACTTCTGGTAATACCTGAAAACTTCCACGTGTTCCAAGGGGAGCGCTGGATTCCTACCTTTTGTTACATTCTTGAATGGGCATATAATAAAACCCACCTACTGTGTGCTTTGCGGTCGGTTTCATATACCAGCAACGGAATACCCCTGGACTGTGATCCCGGGCATGCCGAGACCCACTGTAAACATAACCCATTGGTTTCATCATCAGTTTTCAATAACAATCTCAGCTCACTCATATATGGATCTATGTGTGTTGGGACACTAGGCACATACCTAGATATATGGGTAGGATGAGTAGTATAATAATACATTGTTATTCAATAATTCATCGTGCTGTTTTGCAATTCGGGCTGTATTTACTCGGATTACGATGAAATGAGGCATAAAGTATATAGATCAAGGTTTCCTTCACTTGTCTCATGAAGCCGTAAATTGAGCTTGTATATATTGCTTTTGCTTGTATTCGATTTTATTCGGTTTTATCGATTTTATCAGTTTTATGATTTTTTTCTTAGTTAAAGGACAACTCAGTTGTATGAACTCAGGATACAGTGATATGAGAAATAAGTATAAATATGAGGATTTTCTTATTTGGATTATTCTTTCGATGTACTAATCTCACGGTTCGGTAATTTGGGCTTATATAACTAGTTTTGTCACATTTACTTTACTTGCTGCCTTATTGCCTCCTTATGTGTGTCTGTACTCACGACACGATTTTCAATTGACTCGGATTTATCGATACACGTGTGCTTATCTATGAGAGCCACTTGGCACTCATCTTTCCACTCATTGGAGAGTTTCTGACTCCCCTAGACTTGCATGATCAGATCTCAGAGTTTAGACCGTGGTGACTTCTTGGTGATCAGAGTTGTACTGTGGTAGCATCTTGAATCAGCAGTTGACTGTCTGGGCCCTATCCTTTCAGCCCCTTGCTTGTCTCTCGAATTTTTCTTTTGTAACTCGTAAGTTTCTTTTTGTACAGTTATAATTGTATATCACTTTATTTTTCGCATTTGCGCCTATCGGTGATGTAATTATTTTATAATGTTATATCACATCTTGTGATAACTTGTAATTGTACTCAATATTGAAATGCATAATGCATCACATACTTTCATACTCTGATTCTTGCATGTACTGATACTTAGTGTATATATATGGGGTATTTCTGACCTACATATATGCGTTGCAGTAACGTCTTCGTACCCGCGAAATCGAGGCGTTGCAGTCGTCGTCTCAATCCTCAACAGTTGGTAAATGTTTTAAGAATGATCACCTTTAAATGCACAACTCAAGTACTATGATGGATGAGGTGAAGGAGAGGTGGAGAATTCATAGTAAGGTGGAAGAAGATCATTACTAATCATCTAGTTCTCATAAGATTATACAGATGTTAGGAGATAGAGTTGTAATCCTCATCTATAACTAACAAGATCATAGGAGATAAAGTTGTAATCTAGCAACAACTAATAAGATCCAGATCAATCTTGATTTGAATTTGAAATAAAGATTATCTTATCTTATCCTCTGAGATCATTTATCAGTCTTTATTAGGTTTAACCCACTATGGGCACCCAATAGAGTCCCGACCCTACCCGTTGGCCTTTATTCAAACACCCATTACTTCAAGCAACCCGCCGAGCTCCTCCTCCTTTCGAAAGCATGTGTGAACCACGTCCCGAGCCCCGCCAGTTCCTCCATCACGGTGTGCCTAGTTCCACCAAATACATCGAAAGTCAAAACACATTAAATCACAAAAATACGAAGAAAAATCGAAAAAACAACTCAATTCTTCTAGTAGCCACTGACCAAAATGGGAAAAAATTTAGATTTAAAAAGCAAGAAAAAAAGCATAAAGAGAAAAAAAAAAAAGAAC
Organism: Agave tequilana; assembly: GCA_038442645.1. NCBI lineage: Eukaryota > Viridiplantae > Streptophyta > Magnoliopsida > Asparagales > Asparagaceae > Agave > Agave tequilana. The sequence goes on from JAVJIF010027432.1 coordinate 102,065, forward strand.
CAACTCCACTGTATGAAGCAGGAACGGTTGACGACTCGAGGCCCAAGATCTAGTTGGATAAGGCCCTGATGCAGGCCCAAGATCCAACAACTTAAAGCCCGAGTAGTGCTTAGTTTTGGGCTTAGTCCATAAGATTGGGTTAAGGGGCCTAATTTCAATTGACACTGATTATTTTTTATTTTTTCCTATTCTTTCACGTGGTACAAGAAACGCAATGCATAAATTTGAAATGAAAATTTAGCTATTTAATTTATTAAATTCTGTGTTGGTGGCTAATATTTGACGTGAAAAAAATATTTTAGATTCATATTAATTGATAATGACTTTTAATTTGAACCTTTAAATGCGTAATATTGCTCGTCATCTCTTAAGAGATAATTCTTGGGCTTCACATTGATTATCTTTAAAAAATAAAATAAAAACAGAGTTTTGCTAGTTATAGTCAATATGCCACGGATTCTGAATGTACTTAGATAGTAGATACAGTGAAAATACGTTCTTAGATGCAAAAAACCTCAGCTCGATAACAAATTCATATAATGAGTTTAATCATATGAAACATGTAACTACATATTTCTTTCTGTTTTTTAGATTGCACTATCAAATTTTCGGTGATCATAAATTATTCTAATAAATTCGAAAAGAAAAAAAAAGACTATCTTACGAAAAACATACATAATTCCCCTGAAAATGAATGCTCAATGCATAAGAAACACAATGCATGCATGAATTCCCACAAATTTGACCGATTAATTAATTTTCCAGAGAAACAGTAGAACCTCATATTATGATCTAAACATGTCTATCATTGCTAACAAACAAGACATTATCCACATGACATTTAATGACATAGGTCCCATTCTAAACATGAGAGCCCCCCTAAAACTACCTAATGCTTTGAGGGCAATTAAGAGTTGATCAGACCAAAACATTTTAATACAATGAAAGTTTGAAGAAGTCTGACTTATGTACACAATATTCATGCACATTTATAGCCTAATGTGGGATTCTTCCAAAGTTGGATTACCTAATCAGTAACGATTTCGCGCTAACAATTGACACTTCAACAATTTTAACATTTATATATATGTTGGAGTTCTAAAGTCCATGATAACATTTAATGTCATATGCCTAAGTCCTATCCTAAGGCTTTAGAAACTGACCTAAACATTCATAAGATTTTTTTTAGCTCTACTATCCACATATTTTGGTGGCATTAATGGCTGTATCCGATGTTAAGAGTGTGAGTTTGCCTTACAAACCAACAACAAGATACGTAATAAAATTTTAAAATACTATAAACTTTGACAAACTTAGATTTTGAACAATGCAGTGGGATATTGTTCCCTACAAAATTAAATCAAGTCTTAATTAGCATGTGAGTTACTTATAGCCTACTGCCTGCATCTATTAATGGAGAGAAATCTAAGTGTTATATCTTGTTCCCTTTAGAGTTGTTTTGCTTTCTAGTGTCCATGACTTGGGAGCAAAGAATCTTGTGAAGGAATTGGTCATTTTTGATTCATTTGTATTTGTTGAATTCAAGTGCACGAGGCTTTCAAGTCGTTATTTTTGCCTTATTTTAATTTTTTTCAGAACAAGGTTTACATGCTTGCTAGACGAGAATTGATGGTTTTGACACTGACTAGATCTTTTCAGATTTCTTGCTTCTTACAGTTAAATTCTAGCATTGAGATTGTGTGAACTGTGAATGGATCATAGGACTTTTTGCCAAAAAAAATCTTCTAGACTTCATGTTTCCAAACTAAAATTATACCTTCTTTCACGGTGCTCTTCAACTTGTATATTGTGCATATTAAACTTCGTCTAAACTGCATAAGGCAATCAAATATTTTAATCCAGAGTCATGAAGAAGATCATAATGCGAGATTCTTTGCTTGTATTTTATGTCCCAATTTCTTGTTTTTATCCAAATGTTTCCACGCATCTCACAATTCCTCCGTGCAACGAGACCCTACTTGGTGACGTAGGAAATGGTCAATGCAATGTGCAATTCTTGAATGTTTAAAAGTTTCCTGTGAGCAAATATAATCAAGAGAGATTGCTATCAATGCAGTCGTAATCACAAGTAGCCAATCACATCAGAAGCTTCATGGGTTAGTGCTTCATTAATAGTAATTAATTAAAATCACAAATGCACAACAGTTTATAGTTTGCCTCAGAGATCAAACAAATTGCACTCATCAACAGATTTGACAGAGAAATTAATAACCTTATGGAATTTGTCCGAGCTTAGTTACCCAATGACAAGTAATAAAGGAGGAATGTTGAATTAGGCTTTATTGCATGTGAATGCATGGACCTCAAGCATTCTGACTATTTACTTTGATCAATATAATATCTCATAGTTGCTGTCACTTCTTTGTCCACATTCTTTATGTTCAGATTAAATACTAGAAAGAGTCTATCCAAGAAGCATCACATAAACTTCTCCTATTTTAAATCACCAGAGAAATTAAAGGTTATGATACTTGCACAAGATACCAACATGAATGATAAAAAAAAAATGGTGAGTTGTTAAAGGAGAAGTGTCCTGTTTCAAAGTGTCAGCTGAATGCAACAATCATATCTTGACTGTATAACTACCAGGGGCCTAGCTATAATGCATGAACATGAACAAAGATACATATATTTTAAAAGGATTTGTTTAGGTTTTGGCAATTGGACTTATTTGATCTGGAACATGACCCTAAAATGATACCAGCTAGCTAGCCACCAGTTGGCCTTTACTACTCCTTGCAAAGATAAAGGACATATAGAATATACATTTGAGTTCTATATGCTAGGTGCATGTTCTCAAAATACTCATAACAATGTCATCATAAATATTCTTAATGGCTAAATGAAGGAGGTATTGCATACAGGGAAGAAATGTTATCATCAAGTATCTCATGAATACAGTTCCTTTTCTTTTTCTTTGTTTTTTTATTATAAGGTGAATAAATCCCAACCTCTCTTTACGTTTAATTGGAAAAATGCCCAACCTTCCGGGATAGGAGAGAAAATTCCTTTCCAAATGTTGGCAACTTCTTGTGAACTTTTACCCTCAACAGCTCATCTTCACGCCATTTCATCTTTTGTTTCACATAAATAGTTGGAAATCCTCTATATCTAGATTTAACTATCTCTACATATTGTATACACATTTTAGAGAGAATAATTAAACTAATTATATTCCAAGTGTATGGTATGTCTCAAATAAAATAATTCATTTTGTTCATTTTGAGTTACATGGTTTTGAAAGAATTTATAAAGTTCAAGGTATCATTTTCATATAAACAGTAGTGAATATTTTACAAGCTAATAACTATAATAAAAACAATTAAACTAAGATGATCCAGAGTGCAATTTTAATTTGGACCGACCAAATTTTATCAAATATGCATGAGTAACTGTATCGTATATTGCTTAACTCTTGGAAACCAGAAAAATCTAACAATAAGCTATCAAGACCACAAAAGTTTAAATAGCATATAATTAATCATTGTCATCATATTCAAATGTTTACACTGTGACACATGCTTTCTTTCAATTCTCACCAGCTAAAGCATTAATACTTATTAAACAAAGAGGAAAGCCATAATGCCAGGCCACAGATGAATCTTGAATAGGTGAAACACACAATCCTATATAGCTGCCCAAATAATTGAGTTCATTTTTAAAAACTCTTAGAAATTTAAAAAAAATTCAAAATCTCTCTAGAAAGTGGAAGGACATGAATAAACAGACAAAGTTAAAGTATATACAACCTATTCACTCATAATTAATCCACCAGTATCATTTTCGTAGACACTAAGTTTAGAATATACTCAGTTAATTCCAGTCCAAACCTGAAAGTGAACTAAATCAAACAAATTAAGCTATAGAGCTAAGTTGATAGGATATATGGCATTTGATGAGACTATAGCATATATTCAGAAGGACTCAATATCATAACATATGGGCTCAAAAAGAGACCAAGTGGACCACAGGAATGCACTCACAAGTCAATTATTAGCACAATGATGATGATAATTTAAATCACATTGCATGTTTTTTAGTTATGTATGCCACATAGCAAGAGTACTACCTTGAAATGCTATTCTAAGGGCAACTATGGACAAGGCTATTAATTAACAAGTGTTACAGAATTCACTGACTCAGTGTCATCTTCAATACTTAGTATTATAATTTCATAAGAAGTATGATTAGAGGGTATATAGCCATATAATATCAAGTGTCTCTCTTTGAGAACAAGTGGAGAATGGAGACATTTTAGGGAAATTCTATATATAACAAAGGACAATGTTGCTAGTATTTTAGTGAAGGAGAACATACGTATATATTCACGAAGCCCACGCGTGATGAAGTTGAAAGTTGATTGTTTATGTTGAGTATTCAGACCTTGTTGTCGAATCCTCTGGACTAATTAGGGAGCGTCTTACTTGGACTTGGAGAGTGAATGTAGCTTCAAGAGCCTGGCAAGTGTACAAATTTTTACATTAAGGTTAAACATGGACATAACATTATCAAAAGGGTATATTTCTTTAAAAAACAATCAAGAGCATTATGTTGAGATCAGGGTGTAATTGGGTGAGGAGAGTTATGTAAGGGTTGTGTCTCGCATCTGGTTGAGTACTCGATTAATCAGGACCAGTTGGATCACAAAAAGCCATGTAATGCTTTGGGTTGGAATCATCAAGTTGGTTTGGA
>JAVJIF010027433.1:0-81371 GCA_038442645.1 Agave tequilana
AGGATTTATAAGTGATATAAAAATAGAAGAGAGATTTTAATAACCAAAACTTTTAGAAAACTTTTGAAAATAATAGCATAAAACTTAAACAAAATCTTTCTCAAGAAAACTCAAAACTTTTGATCTTTGAATTTGTTATTATAAAAAATCTACCTTAATGACCCCTTTATATAGGATTTAGGAAGAGTAAACATAGTAAACATTTACCTAAAAAAAGAGAAAGAAATTGACCCTGTAACCAGCTAACCACGTTTTTTTTAAATTTAAAACATTTTAAAACATTTTAAAAAAACAGCCTCCAGAAAATTAGCCATTGCTGCCTGTTGGTCAAATTTGAGAACAGTATTCAGGTTGAAAAATGTCAAATTCAGAAATAGGTATAAGAATAATTTGTAGATATTTAAGTACATTCTATTGCAACTTGAATTAACTTAATATCATTTTAGAGTAGAAAGATATCAAAAAAATACTGACAGGTGTCAAATCAGAGACTGTAAACTATTTTAAGAACAAGAATAGAGTTCAACAAAATAATTGGCATCTTTAACATTTCAATCCGAAAATGATTATTGAATAAGAAATTTAGATCTAAAAGTTAGTTTTAAAATGCAAGTTAAATCATGTTATTTGAATATAAAAATAAAAAGTTATGATAAAAAATGTAAAAGGGTGTCAAGCAGAATAACAGAACTAAAACTAATTAAATTCAAAATCCGATATATGTACTTAAAATGCAAAACTGGTTAAATCGAAAACCAAACGTATTGAATTTGTGTGTGTGTATTTGAGCTTCAAATGTATATACTATTCTTTAACAAAACAAATTATATAAGTCTACAAGCAGGAGTCTTGATAGTTGATGTTGAGCAACGTTTGAGCTAGACCCTAATATCCCATGCTTGAGAACTCTTGAGCCATCAATATCTGTATCAACCTGAAATTTATTCTTGAACTTCTATTAGTACCAAATAGCTTTTATATGATTTATTATCATCAAAACACATAACTCGGGGATTGTAACCTTTGGGCCAACATCACACAGGCTCTGAGATGATGTGGGTGAAGTCTCTTCTTCACGAAACGCGGGTTGTGGTTCCTATTCCTATGAAGATATATTATGATAATAAATCAGCCATTTTCATCGCTTAACCCAATGTTTCATGAGCGAAAAAAGTATATCGAAGTGGATTGTCATTTTATTCATTATTTGGTGATAAAGAAGAATATTGTCACTCTTTATGTTAGGTTTGAAGATCAGTTAGGTGATATCCATACCTAACCACTTGCCCATAATTCATTTTCTATTTTATTTAGTAAGCTAGATATGTTTAATCTTTATGCTCCAACTTGAGGGGGGGATGTTAGAGTTATTAGTCTAGACGTGGGTACAGTCAAGTAATTATAAGTGTACTTATTATTATAAGTTAATATAAATAAACATGAGGTGTAACCTAGGGTTTTAATCCTTCTACTCTATTTTCTCAATTCTCTCTTTTCTACTCTTCTCCTCTCAAACTTTCACCCTTCACTATAATCTTTAAATTATTTTAAATATTAAATTCACTCTTGTTGTTACATATTTATTTTTAAATATTACATCTTTTCTAGTTACATTTTCTTTTTATTTTGTTAGCTTTATATGATAAAGACGTAAGAAGAAATTTAGGGAAAAAATTAAAGCATAAAGTAGAACATTAGGATTTGAATCAAGATTGTTGACAAGAAAAAACAATCAAGCACCAACTACCCTACATCTTCCTTTGTATTCTCGATCATTATATATTTTTATCCTACATACTATTAGAATTTTCGCACAAAATTGCTTTCCAAAAATGAAAGAGTTTTCAAACTATATATATATATATGTATACATATGTTTTAACAAATTTAAATGGCCCATTGGTAAGGCTTTATTTTGCCACACTAAAGGTCACGGGTTCAAATCTTGCCACAGGCAAGTTGAGAATAGTTTTTATCTAATTAATTCCCTACAAGTGCAAACTAGTTGGACTTTGACATAGGTTATGTTTGGTTAATGAAGACAAGACATTTGGTCTTCCTGTAATGAATCTGGATAAGTTTCTTGAACTTTTCTCATTAAGAAATAGAGACATTTTGGGATGAATTCATTGAACATGGACATGACTCTTGAGATGCACTTATTAAAAGTGACTAGTAGGCTAGATGCATTGAACCTAGACATGTCTTTTGGTCCTCACTCATTAAGGGAGGGTGACCTTAGGCTGATGCAAGAGTTCTATAAATAGGCCCCTTCAGCTCATTTGTTTCATCACCAATGAAAAGACAAACCAAATTCCAAAGAGAGCTGGTCAGCTTCTAAGAGTACAGTTCCCAAAGTAGAAGTGTGTCCATCTCATTAGTAGAGTCATGTCCTGTATTAGACCGAGGAGGTCACTTGCCAATTAGATTGAGAAGATCACTAGAGAATCTGTTTAGTACACACCAGAGTTCTTCAAATGTTGTTCCTAGAGGCAACTTGGCTTTGGGATCCTTCTGGAGTAGGCTAAATATTGCTTCAAGCACAATATTCAAGGAGGCACAACAACTCTACTTCAGAAGTTTTGATTTTCAATTTAAAAAAAGTCCACTTCCTTCTATTCTATTTTTCATATTAATCTAACAATCTTGAAGCAATATTTTTGGTCAGCTATAGCCCCTGTTAAGACTATTGTAGTGGATTGCCTAAAGCTGAAAAACTTTGATGGAACAAATTTCAATGTTTGGTGTTGCAAAGTAATAACTTTGTGGATGCAACTCCTAAAGATTTACTATGTTATTTCAGAAAAAGAAGAAGCATATGTCTTTATCTGACTTGAAGAGGTGCATTCGGATTAAGGACGAGATCAGGACTCGAGTAAAGAACAAGCTGCTTGCCAAGCAGAAGGCGTCTGCTAACATGGTGGCTTCCAACTCCGACTAAGATTTTTCCAAGCAGAAAAGTTCAACAAGAAGAAGCAGAATTCAAAGAACCTGAACGTGTAGAAGAAGGAGTTCAAAAAGACTGGTAGGTGCTCAACTGCGACAAGCAAGACCATTTTGTTAAGGTCTATAAAGCAACAAAGAAGTAAGAAAATGAAGAGGCCTGCAACGTCAATCGGGCCCCTTGTTGCTATGCTTTTCCAGGTGACATTTGTTGGCTATCTCAAAATACTGACGACAAGGTCTCAGACGCAAGCCTCGCGCCAAATATGAGGGTCGCGTTTCAAACATAAATATGAACCTCGCATTGCCTCATCAAATGCAAGGTCATATTTCAATCACAAACGTGAACCTCACGTTCCCTCATTAAACGCGAAGGTCACTTTCTTGTTTCAAATTTGGATAGCAATGAAGATCATGTTTTAGCTTCAAATGCAAGCTTGTGAGCTTTGTGTTTCAAATACGAACATGTGAGCTCCGTGTTCAGCATCAAACAAGAGTCTGCAAACTCTGCATTTCAACATCAATGCGAGCCTGTGAGCTCCACATTTCAACTATAAGCGAGATCCGCGTCTAATGCAAGATCCACGTTTCTGGTTTAACTAACAACCACTAAAGTGGGTCAGCTAACACCCACATTTTCTCTACTTAATGGGAGTTATAGAGAGATAAGGGTCCAGTTATACCCTAAAATCCTCTATAAATTGTTATGAATAACTAGAGAATACCCTCAGATGTTGAGGGTAAAAAGGCATACTTGATGCTTGAGTCCTGAAGCTGCATAATACAGAAGGCTAAAGTTGAGCACAAGATTGGTAAACACACATTGTGTGGAAGAGAGGATTCAAGAGAGAAAAAGAGAAGACTCTTTACAAACTTGCTGAGTTCAAGTTTAATCTCTTTGTGATTTAAGCCATTACTTAAGGTTTATACTTTACCACTGAGCTGTCAATGAGAGTAAGAAGACCCAAGATTAAGTTTTCGGTTCAGCTTGTTAAGGAACAATATTATTCACTCTCCACTGCTACACAAGAACCTAACATTAAACAAAGGGGAGATTCAACCACTCTCCCCTCTTCTGTAATCGAATTTTATCCGATGTAATTTTCAACAATTCAAAGAAATTTAATTCAAATTTTTCCTTTCAAACAGAAGATGGCGACTCTATTGGAGATTACTTTATCTACCGATGAGAAGGCCATAGCGCAAGTAGACCTCAAGCTTCTCGGATCATCGATCGAATCGCTCATCGTCGAGTTCGACAAAGAGAAGTTCGGAAAGCTTCTCTTCTTGGGCTCTATTACCCCTAAATCAATGTGATAATACCACAAAGTCTCTTTAGAGACTCGCTTTCAAGTCTCTTCAAAGACTTCTTCAAGGAAAGCCTATAGCTTTTTGACAAAGCAAGTGGCTTAACCTCTCTTGAGGCTCCGACAGCATCCTATGAAGCCAATATGTCTTGCAACGTCTCTCAAGAGATCCGCACCATGACTCACGGCCAATACCGTGGCAGAGAATAATCTCATCGCCAAAATCCTCTCGAAACTCTGTAGATTCACTTTGCAAGGAGTTCACAATAACTTCTGTGAACAAATCACAATGCTGATCGTTGACGAAGACGTCGAGTTCGTCGTCAGCAACCAGAAGCAATTGTAGCTGAAAACAGTGCCATTGCACCAAATGTGAAGCTTAGTTTCAGACTCGCGTTTCTGTGCCAAAACGCGATGCTGGCATTCATGAATTATGCCTCACTGTGCCAATAGGCGATGTTTGCGTCCAACCATTGACTGCACCAAAATGCGAGGTCCGCGTTTCTCTTCAAGAATGCGAGACCCGCGTTCAGCCTATAGCCACGCTAGAACGCAACCTCTGCATCTCAATGCAAAAACGTGAGGCTTGCGTTCAGAAGCAGATTGTGCCAAAACGCGACCTTTGCATTTTAATTCAGAAACGTGAGATTCATATCTAGCCTCAAGTGGTCAAAATCAGCACTGAACTGAGAAGCCTTCACCCCGATGGGTTCGAGGCTAGTTCTTCAGAAACCCCTGCAACGAATTTGAGGGACTACCTGACTCGAAAGCAGAGTGTTCTTAAATCACTCCCAATACTGCTGTAAGTGGCTCATCATGATGGTACTCTCCGAGTACCACTGTAGCTCTCATATGAGCAAACTGTCAATTTTCAACTAGTTGTCAGCGGCTCCAGCCTCCAATTCAGCCAAGGAGCATCGCTCCCACAAGAAGAGATCATTTTCTGACATGGAGTACCCTGAGGTGATTTTCAACATGGAGAGTCCAAGCGCCATGCCAAGCAAGTCAAAGGGGAAGCAACTGGCTCTCAATTCTGAGCAGTCTGATGTTGAACGTTCCTCAGGTTTGAAATAAATACAAATTGAGCCTCAAAGAATCTACCAACATACTCGCATCTGGACTGGAGTTATAGCCCTAGTAGACTACAATACCCTGCCAAGGGATTGAAGCAAGCGATGAGCACTCCAGTATCATAGAATTTCAGTCGTCCAACTCTTATATGGAGAAGGATGCCTTCACATATATGGTCGGTACTGCAGAAGAGGTGGCTAAGAGATTCAAAGAGCAGGCTCGGGTGCAACAAGCGCAATAAGAGATGCTTTAAGTCAGCAAGAGTCTATCAATGACCTCAAGAAGATGATAACTCATTAATGACAAAATGAAAAAAGAAGTCAAAAGGTCTCAAGCCTAACGCTTCTTCCAGGAAGAGAAAGGGGAAACAGAAGTAGGGAGAAAACTCTTCTTATGAGAAAACTGAGAGTGAAAACAACTCCAATTCTAAACCCCAAATTTTCATCTGAAGAGGACAGTTCAGAAAATGGAGCTCATCACTTTAAGCGGAAGAAAAAACTTGAGAAACATCCGGAGGCCATTGCTAATCGAAGCAACCTCCAAGAGTCGAGAGTAATCCGGTCATACTAGGTCGAGTGGGATGTTCTATATCCATCCAAGTTCAAGGCACCGACCTTGCAATGCTTTTGATGGTAAAGAATCCCCAGACCAACATATGTACTACTTCAAATCTCGAATTGAGAATGTAGTATCAAACGATGCTATCATGACTCGTTCATCGATGCTCTCAAGGGGGTTGCATTTGAATGGTTCATGAAACTTCTGCTGCTCTCTCAAGAAATGGGTCGATCTCGAGAAGCTTTTCTTGGCACGATTCTTCTAAGACGATACCAAAGTATCCATGCCAACTCTCTTCACTGCAAAGCAGAAGAAAGAAAAGAGTCCATCAAGACTTTTATTAAGAGATTTCAGAGTATGACACTCTGATATCAAAGAGGCATGACCCAATCTACATTGATAGAGACTTGTCGTCACAATCTGTAAACAACACTCCGAGCTCAAATGGGTGTAGCTGAATGACATATTTGAAAGCAGCTAGTCTTACAAGGCTAAAAGACAAAAGAAATCATTACAAGAGTCAAGGCTGAAGAAAAACAAAGTAACCCAGATCAGGAGAAGTCAACGTGGCGCGCTCCAGACCAAAAGACACTCTAGCAACAAAAAATACATCTTCTGTTAGATTCCAACCGAGCCTTTCCTAGGGGTACCCGGTGACAGATTCCTTAAATTCATCATAATATCCAAAGAATTCACCTCGATTAGGTTTAAGTAGAGAACAAAGTTTAACATGAAGACTTAGTAACCCACCACAACGCGACCATCAACATGACTGAAAGTACAAAAGTTTCTACGTCGACTATCTACCTCACCAACAAAATGCACATGTATATGCATTGGCGTCTCTCACCACTTCATTGGCTCTTACAGCCGAAGTAACAGAGAAAGTACTCATCCAAAACTGTGACTTGTACTACCCAAAAATTTCCTTGAAGATGTTAAAGCTTTCAAAAAGGAAACCTTCAAGTCAAAGAGGTTCTCGAGACTTCAACATGTCCAGAACCCAGAGATTGGTGATTCTCGTTCATTGACTTTGTCTTATATGATATTCTACCCGATGATCCCAAAGTAGCTGCCAACGGTCTTGCAGAAGCCTTCAACATGATCATCGAAAAACTTCTCAAGAAGTCTGTCTCAAAAAGTCAATGTGACTAGGACGAGAAGATAGGCGAATGTCGTGGGGTTACCACACAACAGTCAAAACCCCAACGAAGGCTACATTGTTTTCCTTGATATACGGATGTGAAGCCGTACTTTCACTGAAAATTCAGATTTCATCTTTGTGTATTGCACGTATGACAGAGATGACGAATGATCGAGACTGAACCTGCACAGAAAATGTAGTTTAGAAATGAGATATAGAAAATTCTAGGTTGCTCAATAATACCACTATAGCAAGTGACTATGCGGGTCGTGATCTACAAGGAGAGACTGTGATAGAAGCATTTAAGCAAGTTCTTTCTAAGTTACTAAATCTAGTTAAAACATTTTCTTCTTTGTTTCTTAAAAGAAAGAGAAATGGAAAATGTAAATATTAGAAGAGGAGAAGAAGAAGAAGATGGGATGGTGTCCGTATTTTCAAAAAGATGAGAAAAACTAAATTAAAAGAAAAGAAAAGAGAAGAGAAAGGAAAGTGTGTTTCTAAACTAGGAAATGAAAAGAAGTAAAAACTAAAGAATACTTACCTTCTTGAAGCTTGCTTTACCTCTAATCCGTATGACTTACCTTGTCTTGAACGTGTCATAGCATGGCATATAGGATCTTTTCCATTGCTAATTGATATATCAAACTAAAGTGCAAAGTGCAAGCAGAAAAGAATAATAACTATTACACGCATAGAAACATATATCCACCACTATAAGCCATCAGTGGTACTTGCAAGGGCAAGACATAATCGAGACTATCAAATTCATTTGGATTACAGTCATGCAAGGATGGTAAATAAGTAGAAGAATATAAAGTAAATTTTGATTCGATTGAAAAATAATGAAAGAAAAGATAAAAAATAATATCGATGTTACTCTTAATACAACTCTTTCTCTCCTTCTCTCATGAATCTCTTTTCTAACCAAAGTTTACATAAAAATAGAAAATTACATAAATAAAAAATAAAATCTAAGTTAAAACTAAACAAAAAGCCTATTTTAAACTCTCTGTTGGAGTGGTGCCATTCTGCCTTTAGAAGTGAAGGGTATTTATAGGAGAAATTGTATAAGGTAGAGCGTATGAAGATGGGGGGAAGCAAACGCTCCCCAACAGACACAACAATGCCACAAAAGCATGGCTTTGATCGCATTTCTACAGCCAAAAATTTTGGCTACAGTGCCAGACCCTGGGGTGCCTTGTAGGTCCGCTTTTATCTCCAAATAGGTTTTTAGTTTGGGATGTGGATTTGATGTAATCTTCATTGATTCTTTAGCTAATCAAATGGATCTATAAAAATTCAAATTTAACCGATTTTATTTAGTGTCATCTTCTCTGATTTACTCTGATCTGTACTTATCCCCTTTAAATCTTCTGTCTCAATCCTTGATTTTAATTTAAACTCATTTAAATCAGAATTTTAGTGGACTTTTGGGCTCGTTTCTTTTTCATCTCCATAAGTAAAGGCATGGACATCATTAAACTAAAATAAAATTAAAAAAGCAAAATTAATTATAAATAAATATGAGAATGTGACAATAAATATGCACTAGCAATGACTAATCACACTCCCACACCTATCTTTTACTCGTTCTTGAGCAAAACAAATAAAAAGTAAAACTGAGCTAATCTAATCTAACTCATTTTCGTAGGAATCACGGTTGCACTTAGCACATACAATAAGCTTTTAAACCTCTAGGTTACCTCTAGAGGACGAGTTTATCTCGAGAGGATTTTCAGTAAATTACACCCACAAAATCCATAAAAGAAAGAACACAAAACATTAGTATTTTTGAAAACGTATTTTGAAAGAGAATATTTGAAGAATTTTTTGCAAAAATTTAAGTAATCTATAAGTCATAGGAATATCAAACTATTTATTTTAAACATAGTCTCTATTTAAAAACTTATCATCAATCAAGGTAAGGATTAAAGCTGTATTTCTCACCTAGTCTATTATTTTACCCTAAGTCTTATGCATCTTTATGATTGTGAATATTTGACTCGAGATTCATTAACTCTAATTCTTATGCCTTATTGTTACATATTTGGTAGTGATATCTCTTAGTTCAATTAGGCTTTCTAATTCGCTTATGTAATGAACTTTTAGTCTATGACTCCCAAACTGGACGGTCTTAGGGAACCAGGTGAGAAAACACCCCAAGGACGTAAGGACTCGAGCAAATAAGGCCACAAAATAAAAATTTATTTATAAAATGGATCACTTTTAGGTATGAATACTTATACTTTATGAGGCACAAATACCAAGCTTAATCAGAGAATTTTTAATAAATAAAATATTTTTTTCTTTTTCTTTTTTTATAAGGCATAAGAATCTTTGTTTTAGATCTCTAAGTATGTAAGTGCATAAAGTATGCATATTTCATCAAGGTAAAAATTAAGAATAAATTATTTTTTCATTTTTTTCTAACCCTAAAAATCAAATAAATAATATTATTTTGATCGAGTATAAGAAATCCTAATTATGATTCTCTTATTCCTTAAAATTAACTTAATTTCTTACCAAAAAAATGGTTAAAATATTTGTTCTCTTATTAAAAAGTTTTTAAAGAAAAATAAATATTTTTTATGAAAAAGGAAAACCTATGTTATGTTAGAACCCTTCCCCACGCCTATCTCATGCATTGTCTTCAACGTATGAATCAATGCATATACGCATGAAAAAGAAGAAAGGGAAAGAAAAATGTTACCTCAAGGTAGTGGCTCCGGTGATGGTCAGTTTGGACTAAGCGTTATATCCAATCTAAATAATGTGAATTTTCAAATAACCATCTTTGATGACTCTTTCTTATTTAAATTGTTATTATCCCTTATGTGATTAGGATCATACAAGATCCTAACATAAAAATTATCCCGGTTATATGACTAACTTGGAATACCATCTCAGAGTCATTATGGTCTATACCTTAGTCGAACAATAGAATGTGACTAGGTGGAATGGTTGACTTGAGCTCAAGAATAAAAAGTTTGGGAACTAATTTTGACTCAGGAATATGACTTAAATCTAGTTTAGGTTCGAGAGTCAGTTTTGGTTCAAGGGTTGGTTCCAAATCAAAAAATTGAAATTCACATTTTTTTCATCAATAGAATGTGACTTTCCAAAATAGGTGGTTCAAATTCAAGGTCTATGGGTACAAAAATCAGTATTGGCTCGAAAATTTGGTCCCAATCGGGTAAGGATATCAGAGTCAACATAGATTTAAATATTAGAATTGAATCACGAAGTTGGGGATCGGGGTCATATTCACAATCAAGTTCAATTTTCTTGAAGTGAAAATTTGCCATTTTGTCCAAGGTTTAGGATTGGTTAAGTTCAACATGTTGAAGTGGAATTAAATCTTGGTTAAAGTTATTTTCAAAACACTATGATTCTTGATTCCTATCAATATAGTTAGGGGAATTGGGAATGGTCAAAAATGTGTTAAGTAGAGTTTTCTCATTTCTATCATTAATTGTGTTGATTGAATGCCTCATTTGTACTTCTAACCTATTGATAGACTGGAGATGACCATTTTGGGACTGAACCAAGGCTTCTATTCTCTTTTCGAAGTCAGAAGGTTCTTCTTATTGTGGTGGGACTTGAAAAATGTAATAAGGATCTTGAATTTGAAAATTTGAGAGGATTATGAGTCATTCATGTTATGAACACGTCGCTCGAACTCATGCAAGATTTCTAGAACCTTATCAAAATTAGATTTTTTTTCCCTCTATCGGTTGTTCTAGATAAGAAGTATATGAAACTGAATGCTGGTAAGGTGATTGACCATATGACTTGGGATAATTGTATTCCCACTAACTCGGTGTAGAGTGGAGATGATGATTCTAGTCTTGTTTATAATATTGACATGGGGCATATATTGATTCTGATAAAACCAACCCAGCATACTTGGCTGGTTAAAGTATGTAACGCTGGGTTGGTGATATCCGAGCCAAAAGAGGTCGGATAAAATATAAAGTACTATTAAAGTTGCAAAAATTATAATTATAATCTATTTCACATAAACTGACAAAAACAAACAAAAAGAAAGAAAAGTGTAGCTTAAGTTAGGATAAACTTAGACCTAATAACTCCTAACTGGTTGACTGTCCACAGGAGATATATTGCAGAAATCTAACCACAAGATAATCGGCCAAGTAGGGAAAAGATTAGTAAAATGTATTTGTGAGGCTAATTATGTGAAATCACTGCTCTTCGAGATTTCACCTCTCAATTCTCACCGATTTGACTAGAGTCAAACTCTAACAACTTCTTCCTTAGGTCAATCTCCTAATGAGTCTGAGACGTCCCTAGGGCCAACGTTCTCTCATTTTTAAGTTAGGATTGGGTTAGTGAGTGAGGAGATAGTTTTCGGGTTAAGGAAGGGTAATGACTACACCACTTTATCTTGTTTAAGATTATACCCTTAATAGTTTTAGTGCTCGTGTGCAAGTATATAGCGAGATAAATACACTTAAGCAATATGTATCACTTAAATGTGTTTCCTAAGGTACATGTCATGCAGACGTACCTTTACTCCAGCACTCTTCAAAAGTAATAAAAATGTAACGAAATAGACAAATGCCCTAGAATGCAAAGTCTAAATATTTTTTAGCATTTAACAATCACGGGTTACTATTGATTTAATACAATGCACAATAGGTTAAATAGAAACACTAAACACTGTAGAAATCTAAACTTTAGGATTCAATTTCTCTACAAGCATAAGGGTGAGAAGTTCACTAAGATTGTCGTGGAAACGTGGCTTTTACAGTATTTGCGTAGCAATACTGAGGACTTCTGGGATCTACTTTCTAGAGTAGAGTCCCAGGGCCACTTATATGTCCTCTATAGTAATTATTTTCTTCAGATAAACCCCTGTACACAAAAACAGAGAACAAATAGTTAACCAATAGTAAACTAAAAGAAACTTACCATCCCTCCCGACAACGGCGCTAAAATTTCGATCGAGTCTGAATCTAGATAAAAAATGTAGTTTAGAAATGAGATATAGAAAGTTCTAGGTAGCTCAGTACTACCTTTATAGCAAGTGACTATACGGGTCATGATCCACAAGGAGGCACTGCTATAGAAGTGTTTAAGCAAGTCCTTTCTAAGTTATTAAATCCAGTTAAAATATTTTCTTCTTTATTTCTTAAAACAAAAATGGAAAGTGTTAATATTATGATAGAAGAATAAGAAGAAGATGAGATAGTGTTGGTGTTTTAAAAAAAAGAGAAAAAACTAAGTTAAAAGAAAGAAATGAAAGAGAAATGAAGTGTGTTTCTAAATTAGAAAATGAAAAGAAATAAAAACTAAAGAATATTTACCTCCTTGAAGCTTACTTTACCTCTATCCGTATCAACGACTTACCTTGGCTTAAAGGCGATCATAACACGGCATATAGGATCTTTCCCATTCCTAATTGTTCTATCAAACGAAAGCGCAAGCAGAAAAGAATACTAACTATTATAGGCTTAGAAACAGATATCCATCACCATAAGTCATCAGTGGCACTTGCAAGGGTAAGGCATAATCGAGGCTATTGGATTTATTTGGATTACAATCAAGTAAAGAAGGTAAATAAGAAGAAGAATAAAAGTAAACTTCGATTCAATTGAAAAACAATGAAAGAAAGACGAAGAATTACATCGGTGTCACTCTCAATACAACTCTTCCTCTCCTTCTCTCATATATCTCTTCTCTAACCTAAGTTTACATAGAAAATAGAAAATTACATAACTGAAAAATAAAAACCTAAGTTAAAAGTAAATAAAAATCTTATTTAAAACTTTTTGCCGGAGTGGTGCCATTTGCCTTCAGAAATGTAGGTATTTATAAGAGAAATTAGATAAGGGAGAGTGTACGAAGATATATGGGGGAGCAAATGCTCCCCCAATGAACACAACAATGTCATGAAAATGTGGCTTTGGTCGTCCATTTTGTGGCTGAGATCTGGCCAGAGGGCCAAATCCTGGGGTACCGTGTTCTGTTGATTGCAGATACACTCTTATCTCCAAATAGATTTTCAGTTTGAGATGTGGATCTGATGTTATCTTCATTGAATCTTCAGCTAACCAAATGGATTTATAGAAATTCAAATTTAACTAATTTTTATTTGGTGCCATCTTCTCTGATTTGCTCTGATATGCACTTATCTCTTAAATCTTCTATACTAATTCTTGGTTTTGATTTAAACTCATTTAATTCAGAATTTAAGTGGGTTTTTCGGCTCATTTTTTTCATCTCCATTAGTAAAGGCTCGCACATCATTTAGAAAAAAATAGATTTTCATTGATTGCAGATACTCTTATCTCCAAATAGATTTTCAACTTGAGATGTGGATTTGATGTTATCTTTATTGAATCTTCAGCTAACCAAATGAATATATAGAAATTCAAATTTAACTAGTTTTTATTTGGTGTTATCTTCTCTGATTTGCTCTGATATGCACTTATCTCTTAAATCTTATGTCTTAATTCTTGATTTTGATTTAAACTCATTTAAATCAGAACTTAAGTGGGCTTTTGGGCTCATTTCTTTTCCATCTCTATTCGTAAAGGCTCGCACACATTTAGACAAAAATAAGATTAAAAAGTAGAGTTGTTATGAAATAAATATGAGAATGTGACAATAAATATGTACTATTAGTGACCGATCAATAAATTAGGAAAAGCATCGACTGTGCCTCCAAAAGCTGAAAGAAAGTTTGGACGACAAATGTCTACATGCTCAGTAACAAATCAACATTTATCAAACTCGAATCTCCAAAGCCTTCAACAAAAATATCAAAGGAGCAAATTTTTAAGAAAGACGACCTTATCTTAGCTATCAGATGACCCATATTCATTACGCATAAGATGGAAGGAAAATCCAACTCTAAATGGAAAGGTCCCTTCTAATAGAGTCAGTCCACTTGAATGGAGCCTACTATAATTAATCAAGAAGGGGATTGACTCATGATGTTCATCAATGGCAAATTGTTTAAGAGATATTACTTCTGATTGCATTTCACGACTATCATGTTTAACATTACACCTCTGGATAGTCGAAAATATTTCATCGATATAATACTATATGTATTTATAATTTTCATGTTATAAAATCCCCTGGAAAGTATATCAAATACTTTTCAGACAAAAGTCACTCAAAGTGACAATAATCCAATGCCTCCGATGGCTAAGAATGAGGAATACATTGACTTTTATGTCTAATACAAAATTCTCAATAACTCACCATGCTGAAGGGAATAGCATGCTAGCCCAACTCAAACGGTAGTTGGTAAAAGCAAACCAAACCCGTTGATAGCTGAGGGTTTGCTAAAAATTCTAAGAGAGTTAATCCCGCATGTTCCCATTAAAATCTTTTACCAATTCCCTTCCATGGAATGGTAGGTTCATAAAAATTTATATTTATTTTCCTAACGAAATGAATTACAGATCAAATCTGTCATGTTAAAAAAAATACCTCTTACAGTAAGACTTCAATATACCCCCAGCAGATAAAATTTCTATTTAATATTCTCATGCAGAATGACAAATTCACAAACTTGCTCAAATTGCAAAATAAATTCCCGTTGTGTTTAAAATCACACCTCTGATAATGAAACTTCTACTTTCAATTATTTTCAACAGAATAATAGGTCCATTAATTTTCTTAAATGGTAAATCCAATTATTGTTATGTTAAATATTACACCTTTAATAATAAATAAATCCCTGTCAAGTTAACATCACACTTCTGACAATTTAATTTGCTTAAATTGTAAATTCATCTTACTATTAAGTTAACATTACACCTCTGACAGTACTCTTTTTGATATTCTCAATGAAAATGAGATATTTGGTTAATATTATAATTCTTCAGTGCTAAGTTAACTGTTATCTCTAGCACACAATTAAGTTAACATTACGCATCTGACAGTACTCTTCTCGATTTTCTCAATGAAAATAGGATTTTTGGTTAATATTACACCTCTTCAATGCTATGTTAACCATTACCTCTGGCACACAACTTTGTTAAGTTAATATTACACCTATGACATTACTCTTCTCGATTTTCTCAATGAAAATGAGATCTTTGATTAATACTACACATCTTCAATGCTAAATTAGTCATTACCTCTAGCACACAACTCTGTTATATTAATATTATACCTCTGACATTATTCTTTCGATTTTCTTAATGTAAATGAGATCTTTGGTTAATACTACATCCTTTTAGTGTTAAGTAATCGTTACCTCTGGCACGCGACTTTGTTAAGTTAATATTTCACTTCTGATAGTAATCTCTTCGATTTTCTTAGTGAAAATGTCTTCCAGTGCTAAGTTAACTATTATCTCTAGCACACAAAAATTATTATATTAATATCACACCTCTGATAGTAATTTTCTTGATTTTCTTAATGAGAACGAGATATTTTAGTTAAAATTACACATCTCTTACTCAACTTCCTCAATGAAAGTGTATGTTAATCGTTACCTCTGATAATCAAAACTGATCGCTTTAGTCTGTCTGATTTTTCTACAAGACAGATATGATTCAAAAGCAAAACAATCAACAAATGTGACAGTTACATTCAACTAAGATCTACGTGTCAAACAAGGTCCACATTTCAAACAAAAGTCATGCTCAATAAGATTGAAATGAAGTCCGCGTATTCTCAGTTGAAGGACGTGTTTGAAGCTAAAAATGTGGCAGTTGCATTTCAAATGCAGAATTTGCATCAGAGCTGTATTCTTTCAAATATAGGAATTATGTTTACATCCAACAGGCGCAACAGACTTGTTGATTGAGGTCTGACTTTTACAAACAGTTTAACAGTATCTGACAGAAGAAGTCAACAACTCAACCTGTTTAATAGTACATTGACAAAAAATCAGAGCTCAGAAAAATTGTAGACTGTGTTTCTAGATACTTACGATGATAATCTTCCTTTGGGGCTTCAAGCAGTTCAATAGTACATCCACGAAGACCAGAATCCAGAAAAGATCAGACTCAGGACACTTCAAGAGATTGTCAGTCCAATCACAAAGATCAAGTCAGCATGAAATCCAAAGTGTTCTGAAATCCTTCCCAGTCAAATAAAGAGTTGTGAAAACTTTGGAGGGTGTTCTGTAGGTTGTTTAAAAATACTAATGACAAGGCCTAAGACACAAGCCTCGCGCCAAATGCGAGGGTCGCATCTCAAACATAAACGCGAACCTCATGTTTCGTCATCAAACGCGAAGGTCGCGTTTCAAACACAAATGTGGACCTCAAGTTCCCTCATTAAACGAGAGATCGCGTTCCAATTTCAAACGCAGACCTCAATAAAGATCGCATTCCAGCTTCAAAAGCAAGCATATGAGCTTCGCGCTTCAAATACGAGCCTGTGAGCTCCATGTTCAGCATCAAACACGAGTTTGCAAACTCTACGTTTCAATATCAACGCGAGCCTGTGAGATTCATGTCTCAACTATAACGTGAGATTCGTGTTTTCTAGTGTAACTGACAACCACTAAAGTGGGTCAGTTCCCACCGACATTTTCTCCACTTAATGGGGAGTTATGGAGAGAATTAAAGGGTCAGTTACACCCCAAAATCCTCTATAAATATGTATGAATAGCTAGAGAATGTTCCCCGGAGGTTCAGGGCAAAGAGGCATGCTTGGTGCTTGAGTCCTGAAGCTGGATCCGTATAAGGCTAAAGCTGAGCACAAGGCTGCTGAACACATATTGTGTGAAAGAGAGAATTCAAGAGAGGAAAAGAGAAGACTCTTTACAAACTTGTTGAGTTTAAGTTTAATCTTTTTGAAATTTTAGCCATTGCTTATAGTTTTATAACTTACCTCTGAGCTGTCAACGAAAGCAAGAAGATTTAAGATCAAGTTTCTAGTTCTACTTATCAATGAAGAATAAAATTCACTCTCCATTGCTACACAAAGAACCCGACATTAAATAAAGGGGAGATTCAACCACTCTCCTCTCTTCTGTAGTCACATTTTATCCATTGTAATTTTCATCAATTCAAAGAAATTTACTTCAAATTTTTCTGACCAAACAACATTCCCTCTAATAACTCTGATTGGTAGTTAGTGCTACCTGTCATATTTGCTCCACAAACTATATTACTGCAAAGGAGAGCGTGTCAATGGTTGATCATTCTACTGTTGTTGTGCTTGGAATCGAGACTGTGGTGTTGAGCCTTACTTCAGGGAAGTCTCTCACCTTGAAGAGCATGAAAGATATCCATCAATTTTCAAGAATCTAATCTCAGAGAGCCTGCTTGTGATGCACGAATGAGGCTAGTTTTCAAGACAGGAAGATTTTGTTGTCTTACAAGAAGATGTACTTTAGCAATGCTTACCGCATTGATGGCATGTACAAGATAAGTACTATTGTACCCACCTCTGTTATCAATGAAATCTCTACTTCTGTATACTCCTCTATTCTATGACACAACATATTAGGTCATGTAAATTACATGAAAATGTCTAATATGAAGAAGTTAGGCTTGCTTTCAAATTGTGGGGGTAATATGTCTGAAAAATGTGAAATCTGCGTACAGGCTAAGATCACATGGAAGCCTTTTATAAATGCTATAAAGAGTACAAACCTGCTGGTATTGATTCATTTGAACACCTACGACTTCAAAAGATTCGTGATTAGAGGTGGCATGAAGTACTTCATCACTTTCATCGATGACCATTCTCGCTTCTGTCATGTATACTTGCTCAAGTCAAAAGATGAAACTTTTAGCATGTTCGTTGAGTTTTAGACTCGAGTGCAGAAGTTGGGCATTTAGTAAAGAAGCTCAAAAGCGATAGAAGTGCCGAGTACCGATCGAAGGAAGCTGGAGCATATCTCAAGGAATATGACATCATTGCAGAGACGATTGTTCCTTAGTCCCCGCAGTCTAATGGAACTGTAGAAAGAAAGAATCTCACACTTACTGAGATGACAAACTCGATACTAATTACAACCGGTTTACCTGCCTGCTATTGAGAAGAGTGTTGTTGATGGCTAACTGGATCTTGAACCGGCTACCTTACTCCAAATCAGATACTACTTCACATTAACTATGGTTGGATATCCAACTTTTTTGATCATTCTCAAAATGTGGGGTGTCTTTCCTACGTCCGATACCAGATAACAAGAGGCCAAGGCTTGATCCTAAGGCATACAGGTGCGTATTTCTTGGTTTTGCTGAAGGTAGTGATGCTTACAGATTTTTGGAACTTGATACCAACTCCATCATCGAAGCTCGAGATGCAATGTTCTTTGAGGATAAGTTTCTCAAGAATAAAGAATTATCCTCAAAGATGTATATGAAAATGCTAAAAAGCAGAAGGTGCTGATGCTAAAGAAGAAACTCCAGAAGTTGTAGAGCCACCTTCTAAGCGCATCAGAAAGTAGAAGAACTTTGGAGATGACTTCACACCTACAACATAAAAGAAGATCCACAAACTTTAATAGAAGCAATACAGTCCAAAGATACTCTTTTGTGAAAGAAAGAAATAAATGATGAAATGGACTCTTTGATTCAGAATCACACTAGAGAACAGAAAGATGTGCCTGAAGGTGCAAAGCCTATTAGCTGCAAATGGATCCTCAAATAAAAGGTGCGACATGATGGTACCATAGAAAAGTACAAGCTGAGAATGGTGGCAAAAGTCTTCTCTAAGAAAGAAGATATTGACTTCTTCGATATTTATGCATCAATTTGCAGAATTACTATATAAGGGTGTTGATAGTATGGGCAACCATCAAGAAGTTCATCATTCATCAGATAGATGTGAAGACAGCATTTCTAAATGGAGATTCACTGAAGAAATTTACATGGAGAAATAAGGACTTGATGCTCCTATAAATAAGATATGCAAGCTAAGAAAGTCTTTATTTGGTCTTAAGTAGGCTCCAAAACTCTGACATGGGAAGTATGACAGGATTGTTTATAGTAATGGGTATCAAGTCAATGAATCTGACAAGTGCTTATATATCAAGGTTGCTGAATGAATAGTAGTGATCTACCTTTATGTAAATGACATGCTCATCGTCGGGAGTGACTTGGAGATAGTGAAATCTATCAAGAAATTTCTTTCGCCCAATTCAGCATGAAGGACCTTGGACTTGCGGATGTGATTCTCGGAATCCAGATCTTGTACACAAAAGATGGAATTGGATTGTCTCAATCCCATTACATAAGGATATGTTGAAAAACTATGGCTATTTCGACCTGCAAGAGTTGTGAGTTGTTCATGCCATATGATTACAATAAGAAGCTTTGACCTAACACTGGAAGACCGGTAAGATAGTTAAAGTCTCAAAGATTATTTGTAATCTTATGTATACAATGAGCTACACAGGGCTAGATATAACATTCTTTATTGAAATGCTTAGCAGATTTACAAGCAACCCCAAATTGTCTCACTGGGATGCTGTTCAAAGATTGATGAGATACTTGAAGGAATCATGGATCTGAGCCTGCTCTACACAGGATATCTAATTGTGATCGAAGACTTCTCAGATGCAAACTGGTACTTGAAACTAGATGAGTGCAGATCTACTGAAGGTTTTATCATCACTAAGGGAGGAGCTGCCATTTGATGAAAGTCTAAGAAGCAAACTCTAATTGTACAGTCATCAATAGAGTCTGAGTTTTTTGCATTAATTGTTGCAGAAGATGAGGCTGAATGGCACAGTTGTTTCCTTTGCGACCTTCCATTGAAAGAATTACAAGGTATAATTACCATCTATTGTGATAATCAAGCAATAAGTGATGTGATAGCACACTTGTTATTCAATGAAAAGATGCAAACCATTCGTCTGAAACATGACTAATTAAATGAGCTTATCTGTCATAGAGTCATCTTGGTGATTAACATTCAGTCTTTAGAGAATATTGCAGATCCTTTAGCTAAAGGCTTGAAAAAAGAATTACTCGAAAGGACTTCTGCTAGAATGGGTCTCAAATCATTATAAATCTTATGTATATTTACCATTTATATCAACTCACTAGTTCAAAGCTCATGCTACTAATAATAAAATGTTTGGCTCAAAATTAAGTAAAACCTGCATGCATATTTTCTACAATTTGAAAGGATAGCTTTTAAGCTTTAATGAGTGTAAAACATTTCAGATATAGGGTGTTGGATAGGAAACACACCTAAATGATTGACCTATGCTTGGGTGGTGATTTGGCTATCTCCTATGAAAACTTATAAAAGGTACCTAGAACTCTCGCAGAAACTAAGATATGCACATGGCCATAAATGTGCAAGCACTCAGACAAGGTTGTGGTTCAAACTGATGACTATCACAGTTGGGTTTCAATCTTGTATGATCGCTGGATTGTATGAAAAGTGTTAGTTCAAGACCAAGTTCATCATGCATTTATCTT
The DNA here is from genome assembly GCA_038442645.1 of Agave tequilana. Taxonomy (NCBI): domain Eukaryota; kingdom Viridiplantae; phylum Streptophyta; class Magnoliopsida; order Asparagales; family Asparagaceae; genus Agave; species Agave tequilana. The sequence continues at coordinate 20,400 of JAVJIF010027433.1, forward strand.
ATATTCAGTTGGTTTAAAAGGGATTCAAGTCGTTGTGACGTCTACCTTATGCAAAATGATTTAAATATCGTTATTGGTAGTTTGTAAACTCGTGGGAGATTGTAAGAATTTTTGCACAAAATTACTTTCCAAAAATGAAAGAGTTTTCAAACTACATATATTTTTATGTATAGATATATTTCAACAAATTTAAATGGTCCATTAGTAAGACTGTATTTTGCCACTTTAAAGAACACGGTTCAAAGCATGTCAATGGCAAGCTGAGAACAATTTTTTGTCTAACTAATTTCCCACAGGTACAAACTAGTTGGACTTAGGCTTAGGCTAGGTTTGGTTAATGAAGCCAAGACTTTTGGTCTCCCTACAATTAATCTAGACAAGTCTTTTGAACTTCTCTCATTAAGAAATAGAGACCTTTGGGATTGATTCATTGAACTTGGACATGACTCTTAGAATGTACTCATTAAAACTGTCTCTTGGGCTAGATTCATCAAACTTAGACATGACTCTCGGTCTACCCTCAGTAAGGATGGTGACTGTAATATTCCTGGTCTAAAATACTATATTTTTATTTTTCTAAAGCATTTATTTTATGTTACTAATAATATTATTATTTGTTTTTCTAATAATGAGTGTTTCATTATGATTATAATTATTATTGCTATTGTTATGGTTATTTTAATTATTATTAGTAGTATTGTTAACTATTATTGTTATTAATATTATTATTATATATTGGTATTATTATTGTTAATTATTATTACTAGAGTATTATTATTAGTATTTTAATTATTATTATTTTTTCTATTATTACATGGTTAATTATTATTATTTATCATCATTGTTATTATTAATATTATTGCCTGAATTATTATTTTCCCTCAATTCTTTTTCCCATACCTATTTATCTAAACTCGAAACCCACCAAACCAATAATCTATAACCCAAAATCCAATCCTAATCTAAATCCTAACAAACATATCTATCCTTACTTACACAAATCCAAATCCTATTTTCAAAATAATAATCTTAATTAATTCTATCTTAAACTACTAAGTCAAGCAGTTTGAACCCAACTGAAATTCTGATATGTTAAAATTCCTACTAATATATAAAAAGCCTAAAATACTTCTTTTCTACCTTCAAAGAAAAATCATGACCCAACTCTCCCCACCTCCTTCTTTTATTTCTCCTCCAGCGGAGTATGAAGAAAAGGGATCTTGAAGTACAGAGATTGAGGAAAGTGATAGGGGAGATCAAATCTAAGTAAATAATTTATTTTCTCAAAATTTATTTAATATAAATAGCTTAATAAAAATCATGTCTATAACCATAATTATTCATGATTTATTATACATCAAAATCCAATCACAAATCTGACTAAAATACATGTGAGAACATACCAATATGTGTCTAAATTTACATATATTTTTTGAAATTTTCTGTCAAGATTAAAAAAAAGATACCCGTTCCCTGCTCTCAGCCATGGCCGAGAGCAGGCTTGCACAGGTCTACACCCGGCTCGGGTGCAGACCCTCCCCCGGGCCTGGGCGAAGCAGCCTAGGCTGCGCAGTGGGCTGGGTCAGCACTGCGCAGCAGCATCATCCTTTTAAAAAAAAACATTTCCCAGGCCTTTCTGGCCTGGCGAGGTCGGGCTTGGCCAGGCCAGGCCTAGCCAGGCCGGCTTGGCCTAGCACAGGGCCTTGGGCCTGTTAACAAAAAAAAAGAAATTTTCAGACCAAGCCTGAGCCTAGGCTACTGGATATATAAATAAAAAAAGAAAGAAAGAAAGAAAGAAAGAAAGAAGAAGAATTCATATTAAAATAATTAGATAAAAATATCAAAAATAATAGATAAAAATATAAATAATAATATAAAATTCTTCTACTTTCTATGTTAAAAATTTTAGACAAATAGCAACATGAAATTAACTCAACCCATTCACTTTAAAACCATTTTTGTAAATGATAAATTTAAACCCGTTAAGTATTTTAATGGTTTAAAGCCTATTAAAAATCCAACAAAAAATTAAAAGCTGGTTTAAACTAAGCCTACTAAATTCATTAGACCAAGATGATCATATTCTAACCCCCAAACTAATTAGTCAAAATTAAAACCCCTTATAACTCCCAAGTAAAATATCCTTTTAAAAATCTAACAATTCCTATTGAAATGAATCATGTAGATTTATCAGGGCCTAATGATATCAGTGCTTTGGATTTTGGATCGAGTTTAGGTGAGTGTTCTTTTTCCCTTCAGTTAAACAAGAATTTTGTAATAAATGATTTTATATTATTTTGTAATTATATTACTAAACTTTACTGAGATGATACTTGTGAGTATTTGCTCTTATATTATTTTCTCATTCACTATTGATATATATATATATATATATATATATGTTACTTGCTTTATTTCATGTGATCATCTGCTTTATTTTACCTGTATGAGTATCTGTTTCATTTCATGTGTCATCTGACTTATTTTACTAGTGTGATTACATGTATTCTTTCATGAGACATCCGTGAGTGCTCATTCTATTTAGTTAGTTTATATGAGTGTTTATCAATATCATCACATGTGTGGAGGATTATTATTTTTGAATTATAGGTTAGTTATCATACACCTTAGACTATGACTTGGATTGATTTGAGATTGGCCTGATTCATATTTGCAGACTTATTTGAGGTATTATCGGACATTTTTTTAATGATACTTCAGATGAGAATTCATTTAGACAATAAAGGTGGATTAAATAAGATGTTATCTTAAGATTGATTTATCTGGATGCTTAGATTTATATATGGACCTAGAGTTCAACTTGAGATTTACATGAATACCTTACCTTGATTTTGATCTATCACATAATACTGAATTTAGATTATTAGTTGCAAGTATTTTATTTGGATATATTCACTGATAAATTATCTGAGTAATAATGTTTATTGATATCGAGGTTGAGTACAAAGACTTTCTAGATTTCATGTAGTTTGAGGATGTCCCACTTCTTAGTTATTATCTTGATTGGGATTGGAACTATTTGTGATGTTACTTAAACTATAATTATATTTAGATCTTGGATTTGACTGGTTCATAATGGTAGTTATACGAGTTGATATCTGAGTGACATTATCAGTAGATTTGATTATTCTTATTGATGGTAAAACATGTGAGAGTTTGGTTAGATATTGATGATTGATTAATTTAGAGATTATCTATTAAAAGAAGGAGATATTGGACTTGGATTTATTAGTAGACTCAATTGAGTTGGAGTTGACCTTGGGTTGAGGAGTAAACGTAAATTAGTTTGACCTGACCTATATGCATAATTGACTAGTTACTTAGATTTCTAGATCTTGTGTTTGAATTTAATGAAAGTGAGAGCGTGTGATGGTCTTAATAAGATTGAATATTGATGATTGGTTAGATATAGATGAGTATGTATTTTATATATTTGGACTTGGATATATCGATGACTTTGAGGATCTGAGTTGATTAAATACTTTATCTGGATTACTCTATTCATACCAGCAGGTCATTATTTATTCTGAATATCATGATTTGCTTAAAGAACTTGACTGATTATACATGACATTTACATGATAACTATATTGTCCATGTTACCATAATTGCTGGGAGAATTTTGTATACGGTAACAATACCCTCATGTTATACTTGTTACATATCCTATTATATTGGTATTATGTTCACTAACATTATATATCTTATTATACTGGTATCCTAATTACACATGTTGACGTTGTTATCCACCGAGTTATCCTAGTGGTCTAGGTAACATGTACATTAAATAATCTTGATAATCTAAATAACCTGATATTAAACAACTTATACTGGAATTGGGCAGATTGATGGAGGAGACATCGTCTGTATTTTGGGTGGATCTAGGATATAGGTTGCGCAGCCGAAAGAGGGTTCCACTACAGGGTTCCCGGGGGGTGACTGACATCCCATCCTGTTCTTATTCATGTTATACATGTTCCTAACTATCTTGCGGTAGGGCCTGGTTCAGCGCCAGGAGTGTGGCCATGGTCCCGGGTATGTACGGGACCAATATAAAGCATGGACAATGTCTCCAACTGATTAGTTTCAATAACTTAAGACCTCGAGTGAAACGTATGATAGGCGTAATATGGGATGCATCTATTATAGGTGGCAATTGGTGTTCACTGACATAATAAATAATAATGTACTGTAACTGATTATCTTTGCCTGATACATACATGTATGTTGGACACCCGATGTTACACATGACCTGATTGGATATCTGACTCTAGTACTGACTGACTCTACCCGCCTGATATATAGATCGTGATAGACACCTAATTGAATACCTAACTGGATACATAATATACTGTGTACTATTCACATTACTATTTATTTACTTATTCATGTTGTTTCTTATTCCAATTTATATTATTATCATATGTTTGCATTTATATGCATGTGCATCTTTCCAGTTTACTCTTACACATTCATTAGGAGTTCTGACTCCCTGAATTTGCATATCCAGATCTGTGGTTATTTATTGTTGAGCAGATTTTCGGAGAGGATCACGGCATCTCGTGGAGCAGGAGTCTCTTTTTCTTGATTATAGGTGTTCTTTCTCTTTTATTCATGTTATTTCCTAATTCTATCTATATCATGTTCAGTTTTCATTTCTTTTCTTTATTCATCTGCTATAATTGTGTTAGATATTTATATGTCATATTACAGTGATATTGATTTATCGTAGTAGATTTTATAGTTTGTTCAAGTTATTTTAGGCTTAGCGTATGCGCGTGGGATATTTTTCTCACGTACATACATAGCCGACCTTCATCGCGACTCTGTTTCTGTGTATTTTAGAAAGCGGGACGTGATAGGGTTTTCTTAGTATCAGAGCCAGGTTTACTCAAGGAGGACCTAGTTCTTACCGGTTACCTGAGACAAGTTATATTTACGTTGCAATATACATATACTATCCATACGATGATACTGACTCCATATGGAATTGATCGTCCTCCCTTTTGGAATTCATCTCTTGAATCTTTTGATGTCCCTAATTTTAACTCTTTTTCTAAAGTAATTTTGGTTCTATTTTGATTCTTATTCTTTTTCCCAATTCAAATTTTCTGATTTTGTCTCTTGAGTCAAGTCGCTCCATGTTGAAGCTGGTAACAGAGATAAGAGCGCGCAGCGGAAGTATAGTGGACTCATGATGTGCTCAGAAGCGACGTGGAAGTGTGTTTGTTTTCTTCTTGATTCTAATTTTGCTATCATTCCCTACTTTATCAAAATTTCGAGGATGAAATTTTTATAAGGTGGGTAGAATGTAATATTTCTGGTCTAAAATACTGTATTTTTTATTTTTCTAAAGCATTTATTTTTTTTACTAGTAATATTATTATTTGTTATTCTTAGTAATGAGTGTTTCATTATGATTATAATTATTATTGCTATTGATAAGGTTATTTTATTTATTATTAATAATATTGTTAACTATTATTGTTATTAATATTATTATTATGTGTTGGATTACTATTGTTAATTACTATTACTAGAGTATTATTATTAGTATTTTAATTATTATTATTTTTCTATTATTACATGGATAATTATTATTATTTATCATCATTATTATTATTAATATTATAACCTGAATTATTATTTTCCCTCTTTGATTCTTTTCCCCATACCTATTTATCTAAGCCCGAAACCCACCAACCCAATAATTTATAACCCAAAACCCAACCCTAATCTAAATCCTAATAAACATATCTATCCTAACTTACATAAATCCAAATCCTATTTTAAAATCATAACCTTAATTAATTCTATCCTAAACTACTAAGTCAAGCAGTTTGAACCTAACTGAAATTCTGATATGTTAAAATCCCTAATAATTTAAAAAAAGCCTCAACTACTTCTTTTTCTACCTCCAAAGAAAAACCATGACCCAACTCTCCCCACCTCATTCTTTTTTTCTCCTCCAGCGAAGCATGAAGAAAAGGGATCTTGAAGCGCAGAGATTGAGGAACGTGATAGGGGAGATCAAATCCAAGTAAGTAATTTATTTTCTCAAAATTTATTTGATATAAATAGCTTATTAAAAATCATGTTTGTACCATGATTATTCATGATTTTTATACATCAAACCAATCACAAATCCGACTAAAATATATATGAGAACATACTAATACATATCTAAATTTACATATATTTTTGAAATTTTTTTTAGTCAAGATTTAAAAAAAAAAGATACTTGTTCCCTGCTCTCGGCCATGGCCGAGAGCAGGCCTATACAGGTCTGCACCCGGCCCGGGTGTAGACCCACACCGGGGTCTAAGCGCAAGCAGCCTAGGCTGCGTAGTGGGCTGGGCCAGTCCACTGCGTAGGGGCCTCAGCCTTTTTAAAGAAAGAAATTCTCATGCCTTTCTGGCCTGGCCAGGCCAGGCCTAGCGAGGCCGGCTGGGCCCAGCACAGGGCCTTGGGCCCTGTTAACAAAAAAAAGAAAGAAATTTTCAAACCAGGCCTGGGCCTGGCCTGGTCTGGCCTGTGCCTGGGTTGGGCCTAGGCTGCTGGATATATATAAAAAAAGATAGAAAGAAAAAAAGAAAAAAGAATTACATATTAAAATAATTAGATAAAAATTTCAAAAAAGATAAAAATATAAACAACAATCTACAATTCTTCTATGTTCTATGATAAAATATTTAGATAAATAGTAACATGAAATTAACTCAAACCACTCACTTTAAACGCATTTTTCTAAATGGTAAATTTAAACACGTTAAGTATTTTAATGGTTTAAAGCCTATTAAAAATTCAATAAAAAATTAAAAATTAGTTTAAACTAAACCTACTAAATTCATTAGACTCAGAGGATCATATTCCTAACCCCTAAGCTAATTAATCAAGATTAAACCCCTTATAACTCCCAAGTAAAATATCCTTTTAAAAATCTAATAATTTCTATTGAAATGAATCATGTAGATTTATCGGGGCTTATGATATCAGTGCCTTAGATTTGGGATCGAGTTCAGGTGAGTGTTCTTTTCCCCTTCAGTTAAACAAGAATTTTGTAATAAATAATTTTATATTGTTGTGTAATTATGTTACTAAAATTTACTGAGACAATACTTGTAAGTATTTGCTCTTATATTATTTTCTCATTCACCATTGTCATATATATATATATATATATATATATATATATATATATATATATATATATATATATATATATATATGTTACTTGCTTTATTTCATGTGATCATCTGCTTTATTTTATCTGTAATATTTCATTTAATCATCTGACTTATTTTACTAGTGTGATTACATGTATTCTTTCATGATACATCTGTGAGTGCTCATCCTATTTAGTTAGTTCATATGAGTATTTATCAATATCATCACATGTGTGGAGGATTATTATTTTTGAATTCTAAGCTAGTTGTCGTACACCTTAGACTATGACTTGAATTGATTTAAGATTGGCCTAATTCATATTTGCAGACTTATTTGAGGTATTTATCAGACATTTATTTAATAATACTTCAGACGAGAATTCATTTAGACAATAAAAGTGAATTAAATAAGATGTTACCTTAAAATTAATTTATCAAGATGCTTGGATTTATATGTGGACCTAGAGTTTAACTTGAGATTTATATGAATACCTTACCTTGATTTTGATCTATCACATAATAGTGATTTTAGATTATTAGTTGCAAGTATTTTATTTGAATATATTCACTGATAAATTATCTGAGTAATAATATTTATTGATAGCGAGGTGAGTATAAAGTCTTTCTAGACTTCATGTAGCTTGAGGATGTCCCACTCCTTAGTTATTATCTTGATTGGGATTGGAACTATTTGTGATGTTACTTAAACTATAATTATATTTAGATCTTGAATTTGACTGGTTCATGATAGTAGTTATACGAGTTGATATCTGAGTAACATTATCAGTAGATTTGATTATTCTTGTTGATGGTAAAACATGTCAGAGTTTAGTTAGATATTGATGATTGATTAATTTGGAGATTCTTTATTAAAACAATGAGATATTGGACCTGGATTTGTTAGTAGACTCGATTGAGTTAGAGTTGACCTTGGGTTGAGGAGTAGACGTAGATTTGTTTGACCTGACTTGGTGACATGCATATGCATAATTGACTAGTTACTTGAATTTTTGGATCTTGCGTTTGAACTTAATGGAAGTGAGAGTGTATGATAGTCTTAATTAAGATTGGATAGTGATGATTGGTTGGATATAAATGAGTATGTATTTTATATATTGGGACTTGGATATATCGATGACTTTGAGGATCTGAGTTAATTAAATGCTTTATCCAGATTATTCTATTCGTACTAGCAGGTCATTACTTATTCTGAATAATATGATTTACCTAAAGAACTTGACTGATTATACATGACATTTACCTGATAACTATTTTATCCATGTTACCATAATTACTGGAAAATTTTTGTATACGGTAATAACACCCTCATGTTATACTTGTTACATGTCCTATTATACTGGTATTTTATTTACTGACATTATATATCTTATTATACCGGTATCTTGATTACACATATTGACGTTGTTACCCACCGAGTTATCCTAGTGGTTTAGGTAATATGTACTTTAAATAATGTTGATAATCTAAATAACCTGATAGTAAACAACTTATACTGGTCGGGAGATTGATGGAGGAGACAGCGTCTGTATTTTTGGTGGACGTAAGATATAGGTTGCACTGCGGAAAGAGGGTCCCACTGCAGCGTTTCTGAGGGGGTGACTGACACCCCGTCCTGTTCTTGTTCCTATTATATATGTTCCTGACTACCTTGCGGTAGGCCTGGTTCAGCATTAGAAGTCTGGGCCGTGGTCCCGGGTATGTATTGGACCCACCTAAAGTATGGACAATGTCTCCAACCGATCAGTTTCAATAACTCAGGACCTCGATTGACACGTATGGTAGGCGTAGTATGAGATGCGTCTATTACAGGTGGCAATTGGTGGTCGCTAACATAATAAATAATAATATATTGTAACTGATTATCTTTACCTGGTACATGTATGTATGTTGGACACCCGATGTTACACATGATCTGATTGGATATCTGACTCTAGTATTGACTGACTCTACCGACCTGATATATAGATCGTGATAGACACTTGATTGAATACCTGACTGGATACATACTCTACTGTGTGCTATCCACATTACTGTTTATTTATTTATTCATGTTGTTTCTTATTCCATTTTATATTATTATCATATGTTCACAATTATATGCATGTGAATCTTTTCAGTTTATTCTTACACATTCACTAGGAGTTCTGACTCTCTGGATTTGCATATTCAGATCTGTGGCTATTTATTGTTGAGCAGGTTTTTGGAGAGGACCACAGGTATCTTGAGGAGCTGGAGTCTCTTTTTCTTGATTATAGATATTCTTACTCTTTTATTCATGTTTTTTCCTAATTCTATCTATATCGTGTCTAGATGTCATTTTTTTACTTTATTCTTCTACTATCATTGCGTTAGATATTTATGTGTCATATTACAGTGATATTGAATTATCGTAGTAGATTTTATACCTTGTTCAGGTTACTTTAACCTTAGCGTATGTGCATGGATATTTTTCTAGCGAATATACGTCGCCGACCTTCGTCGCGACTTCGTTTTCGCGTATTTTAGAAAGCGGGACGTGACAGTGACCTTTGCGCTGGTTCAGGAGTCCAATAAGAGATCGAGTTCGCTCTTTCGTGAGAAGGAACGAACCTACTCCTTCACGCGCGCGGCCGTCCATCGCGTACGATGGGCAGTAGATTTTAGGGGGGAGGGGGGGTAGTAGTGCGTGGCGGGGCCCTTGCCCCGTGAAATCTGGTCGTCCATCACCGGGTTCGCTCCTTTGCGCAAAGGAGCGAACCCCGAAGGAGCGAACCCGATTACGTCCTATAAATAGGCCCCTTGAGCTCATTTGTTTCATTATCAATGAAAGAAAAATCGAATTTCAAAGAGAGCTGGTTAGTTTTAAGGGCGCAGTTCCTAGAGCAAAATTGTGTCCAGCCCATGAGTCTTGTCCTGTGTTAGATCGAGAATGTCACATGCCTGATTAGATCGAGAAGATCACTAGAGAATCTTATTGGTACACATCAGAGTTCTTCAACTGTTGTTCTTGGAGGCAATTTAATTTGAGATTCTTACATCAAAGTAGGCCAAATATTACTTCAAGCACAATGTTTAAGGACCCACAACAACTTTACTTCAAAAGTTTTGATTTTTAATTTCAAGAAAAGTATAGTTCCCTCTAGTCTATTTTTCGTATTGTTCTATCACATAAAACACCAAAACTCAAGAGAAAAAAATAAGGGGCTTCTCTTTTTTTGATGGGGCCGGGGAGCACGTGCCCTCTCTTGGCCCCCCTGGCTCCACCACTGCGTGTGCCCTTCCATTTAGGATAGAAAGAGATAGAAGAGAGAGGGAAAGTCTCTCTTCTAGTGCAGTGTAGGGGACCCGACTGTGACAACTGAGAACAGATATGGCCTGGCCTGGTTGATTTCCACAAAGTTTATAAGTGAGCCATGCGTATAGTACAGATAACACATGTTATCAAAGGAGTCCCATTTAATTGGGGTTTGTTTAATTTACAAACAACCCCCACCCCCCACCCACCACCCCCCAAACCCACCCACCCACCCAAACATCCTGTGAGTCCCATATATTGTTGCTGCTGTAAAACGATTCCAGATAGAGAGGGGACCATGCATCTCCTTCCCCTTGAAAATAACAAGAGTTTCTCTCACACAAGGTTAGGTCTTGTTAGCTTTCTAGATAGCTGTCTGAGTCTCAACCACATCATACAGCTTGTGGGCCTGAAAGACAAAATTAAAATGGTACTGTGAGTGCCGTAGAACATCAACAAGTTGCGTTTCGTCTCTTTCTTCCGTTTGCACGAGATGTCGATGCAAACAGGACAGTCGAATACATAATTAGTGCATGCGCAACATAAATTCAAGACTCACATCACACTTATTCACTGTCGTCTATTATTGCTAAAGTTTGCTTCCTTTTGGCTACTAGTATGCCAAAATCAATACAGTTGTATAAAAGGATTACTCTTAATTTTTATTATATTAAAGTTTATTTTAATACACCAAAACTCTGTAAGCGTGAAGGCCTGATACCCCTGAAGACTAAGTCTCTATAGAGAGGAAGCAATTATGTAACTGTAGACTAGCAAAAGTTAAAGCAAACTCATTCAAAAAAATAAAGAATTTTGGCGGCATGCCAAAATCAGGATGGCAATGGGCACATCTTGAGAATAGAAGACGTTAACATGTGCCTTACACTATTATATAGAGGCCTCAACAGAAACAGCAAAAATTTGATGCCACAAACGATGAGAAAATTAAGAGGTCTTATATCAATTCGGTATTCCAAGTGAAGAAATTAAAGCGCATTAATTAGCATAGAGTATAAAGATATAAGGAGAATGGTAGACCCCTTAGCAAAAGCAGTTAGAAAGAGAGAGTGCAGGAGAAGACGCGTCATCAAGAGCCAAGATATATAAAGTGAACACGAGAAATTGATATCATAATATCAAAATTTGCCTTGAATAAAGGCATAACATTTATTAGATGTATGTACGTAAGCATTGATTAGATGTATGTATGTACGTACGTATGCACTGGTTCTCATTCCGAATTGGGCTTATGTTCTTCAGTGAAGCGCTAAGTACTGCTTTATATGGTCCATGCACCCACCACTTGTTGATTTCTCCTTCATCTTTACAGTATATTCCATGGCTATCGAGAGCCATTTGTTTCCAATATGCTTGGGCCCTTTGGTGTTTGTTCGGTTCATGTGTATTATGAGTCACACACACATATGATAATTGGGTCAATCTTGCGTTGACATGTGTATTGACCCTCTTATAGTATGTTATGTGTGTAGACCTCACACACACGTATTATAAGAGATTATAAGAGGTCCAATTCACTTGTTAATGTCAGATTGGCTCAATTATTGTATATGTGTGTGGCTCACACACATGAACCGAATCCCTTTGAATATGGTACACTCCTGTGTAGCTGGAGATTGAGTGATGGCACTGCTACATGGCATGTGGCCAGTTTGGTCATGAAAACTAGAGGTTTGTTGTTCTTTTCCATAACATTGGCGTGCATGATGTTATCCTATATATAAACTTTGTATCCTGTTACTGCTTGTGAATCTCCAGTATTTAAGCTTGTAACATGATTTTAGATTTTGGTGGCGCCACGTGGGTTGTCCCTAACCACTTTAAGCTGGATGGCTAATGGGGGACCTCTCCTCCTCTTAGCTGGTCCCACACTCTTTGATCTCTCTCTATCATCGTTTTTTCAGATTCAGATGAACAAGCCACCAGCTATTCTTCTCCTCCTCTCTTTATTATTAATTAATAATGTTACTATTACTGTCTGTATGTGTGAACAATATTTGGCATCACATATAAAACATTAGGCTCTCAGGGCAGGACCACCCCAAAAAAAATCCAACCATCCCTGCTCCTCTCCTATCATTCACACGCACTGCCCTCTCCTCTCTCTCTCAGGACAAAACACCATCCTACATCTCCTCATATCTTCCTGCTCCCTCTACCTGCCATTTACTTCCCATAGTTCACCAAATATAGATATAGATAAAGTTTTTTTTTATCAATCTACTAAAAAACCTACCATGTAAAAAAGCCGATAAAAATTATAGTTGTTGGGCTGATACTCGATAATAGAAGTTGATCCATGCATGTGTACTATTAATCAGTCCTTTATTAATTAATGAATATTTAACAAACAGGTAAAAAAAACTTACATATTAGACTATATAAGAGTAGGAGAACTGGTCCATGTGTCGTTGACTCGTGACACCGTTAGATCAAGTGTAATTACCACCAGTTAAGCTCTGTATGACATATGTAAAGTATTTCTAAAAATTTTAAAACATGCAACGAATCAAAGCATAAATCTTTTAACCAAATTTAATGCTTGTCCTAAGCATGCAACTAATATCAAGGAATTAAAAAGAAAATAAATTGTTGGCATAGGGTGATGTAGTCGTGCAGAAACAATACCCTAAAAGAAAGATGGTCGGTCCCTCGTCCGGACCTTGAAGTGACATCCTCTCCTAACAGTAAAAACTCTCCCCGTAGTTCACCAGCACCCAGCTCAGGACGATGAATTAGACCTCTGCTCAAACGGAAATTTGTTGCCCAAAAATTGAAAAGGAATCTTTGAGAATACCAAAACTTAAATCAGAAGAACACAATTTTCCAGCGGAATTTTTGTAAGAAATTTGAGGAGAAGGAGATAATCAGATTTACTATTTCTTGTAAAAAAAAAAGTACAAACAGAGATAAGGTCTATTTATAGCCCTCTGTTGGCTTTTTTGTTTGCAACAGCCCCACCAAACTCGTGCGATCATGTGAGTTGTTGCAATGTGCAGATCCAATTCACTATTAACGGGTTAAGAAAATCTTGAATTATCTCAACAGAATTTGAAATCAAAGTTTAAAAGTATTAACAGATAAAATCAGAACAAAATATTTCAGGTTCAAGAACTCTCTAAATTGAACTGCATTCGTGTCCGCAGATCGTGAATGCACGCCAACCAAACCCGAACCCAGCCCGGTTCGGTTCGGTGTGTGTGTGTGGGCATATGGGGAGTTTGACAAGGCCCAACTATTCATAAGAATAGGCTTGAGAGGAGTTAGTATATATACTACTGAACATCTCATCTCCTATCCAATGTGAGACTAAGGGCCTGTTTGTTTCGTTGCAAAACGTCGCAAGTCGTAAGTCGTAAAATGAGAATGGAAAAAGTGAACTGTAGCAGAGAAAATATATTGTGTTTTACGGTGTTTGGTTGATAAAGTGAAGTGTAAATGGAAAAGTATATTGTGTTTTACGGTGTTTGGTTGGTAATATAAAAGTGTAAGTGGAAAAGTTGACCACAAAATTAACTGTAGCAGTGATTTAAATATTATAAATACTATTAAATTAAATCTACTATTGCAAATTAAATTGTATTAATAAATTTGAGATAAAAAATTATAATCTTAATATTTTATTTATAACAATAATATTAATAAAATATTAGTATAAATAGTAAAATATTACTAAAATATTAACTAAATAAATAATATAAAATTTTAAGAAAATCTAAAGAACATTAATAAAATTTAAGAATACTAATAAAATATAAATATTAAAAAATCTTACAAAAATAATAAAATATAGTTATAATATTCTAATATTAAAAATACTTGAAAATTATTATAATATAAATTTTATTATAATATTATTGTAATATCATAGAAATATAAAATTAACAAAGTAAAATATAATTAAAATTAATAATAAATTATCATTATAATATTATTATACTGAATTATTATTACAATATTAGCATAATAAAATATTAATATAATTGTAGGCTGTCTAAAAATCACAAAGACAAGCCACCAAAACGCAGAGATTCAAGATCAAGGCGCGTTGGCTCAACGCCCGCGTTTCCGCATCAAGGCGCGTTGGCTCAACGCCCGCGTCTCCGCATCAAGGCGCGTTGGCTCAACGCCCGCGTCTCAGCAACAAGGTGCCCCCACCTTGGTTGTAACCACCCCGATTATGGCGCCATCCACCGCCCATGTAGCGGGGAAGTTGGCCCTCATCGTGGAGCACTTTTAGGGGGCACGATCACCCCTAAAAACCCTATAAATAGTCCCATCACTATTGAAGAGGAGCGGATTTTTGAGAAAGAAAAAAAAAGAGAGATCATCGACAGAGAGAGAGAGCTCGACTCTTCAAGCCAGCTTGCTGCGTACAAGTTGCTCTTCGCCTACCTTCTCTTTTAGAGTTTTGGTGGACGGGGCTGAGTTACTCCTTCTACCTACCAAGGAGAAGATCCCTCGACGGTACTGACGGTCATCTGGTCAACGGAGAACAAGATTCACTCTCCACCGCCACACGAAGAACCCAGCACTAAACAAATGGGGAATTCAAGATTCAATATTCTCCCTCCCTTGTAACCGGAAGATTAGCCTGTTGTAATTTTTCATCTGATTCAAGGAAAAGTTGCTCCAGTCCGCTTTTAGACAGTTTTCCGCGTCCAACAAGAGATGGCGACTCCGCTGGGGACTACGTTTGTCACTGACGAACAAGCCGTGGCGCAGGATGATCTCCTCCGTAGGGGGAAAATGGTCGAGACACTTGTTGTGGAGTTCGACCAAGCGAAGTATGAAGAGTTTCTCTCTTCTGGCTCCAAGAGCCCAAAGACCCGCGTCTGTCGCAGGGTCTCAGCGGGGAATGGCCCCGAAGCCCGACCTGAAGCTCTCTTGGGCGCCGCTGCTGTTGCCCACTGTGCCCAGCAAAGTTCACGCGCGTCAACGCCTCTCAGAAGGCCCGCGCGATCCCAAGCACAGTTGCTGTTGCGACCAACTCCGGCGCACAGAAAACCCGCGTCTGCGTCTCTCAGGAGACCCGCGTGGTTAAACTCCCTGATGTTCAACATCAGGATGTTGTTGGTTTCTCTCCACCTCCTCGACGCAACCGGAATGCTGAGCGTCGACAGAGGAGACGTGCACGTCAACTGCAAGTTGGAACCGTTGGTTGTCCAACTGAAGCTGGACGCGACGTACAGTCTCGCGCCTTGCCCGCGTCACGTCCAGTACATGAAATCCGCGTTTGGCGGCCCAAGCGCGCAACTCCTCAAGTTGAGTCCTCTGAAGACCAGCTTACCAGACGCCAAAGCGAAGCTTTTGCGTCTCGTCAAACGCAGGAAGCACGCGCCCAGAGACGAGGCGCCCTGCAGCCCACTCTCTCTCACGCGGCTCAGCCCGGACGCACCAGGCAGCAACGCGATACTCGCGTCTCATCTCAACAGAGACGCCAGACGCGCGTTCCACAGTCACGACGCGGAAACCGCGTCCCTGAAGTCTGCGTCCATTCTGCACAGCACATGGATGCCTCCCGTCTTCGACGTTGTGAGGCTAGTCTCTTTGATCCCTCTTCCATGGATTTGAGGGATTATCTGATAAAGAAAAGAAGTGCCCACCAGGTCACTTCATCTTACTGCTGCCAACGACTTATCTCCATGCTTGCGGAGTGCCGTTGCTGGTCGAGTGTGCACCAGCAGTCCTTAGCTGGACAACTGACCTCGATTCCCCCGTCAGCCAAAAGAAGGCGCTCCCATAGAAGGAGAGTCTTCTCTGACATTGAATACCCGGAGCTTACTGTGAACATGACAAGCAGGAGCAAGGGGAAACAACTTGCAGTCAGCTCAGACGAGTCCGAGTCTGACTCTGAACCGGAAGGGGTGTATCGACACACTCGCACCCGGACGGGGGCCATTCCCCCAATTGACTATAATGCCTTAGCCCACGACATTAGAGCGAATGATTCCCACTCCGCCGTAGTGGAATCAGGGGCTTCGAACTCTTCCGTCGAGAAGGAGACCTCTGCCTACATGACAGGCACTCCTGAGGAGACGGCAAGACGTATAGAGCAGGTCCAGAAAGCACAAATGGACATGATTATTTCTCAGCAGGCGTCGATTGACTCCCTCAAGCAGGCGATTGCACAACTGCTGGAAGACAGGAGGAAATCTCCTCCTAGGAGGTCAAAGGGCAAAGGGAGAAAGGGAGAAAGCTCATCTTCCGAACCTTCTGAGGAGGCGCGACGATCTACTTCAAATTCGTCCAAATCTTCGTCGCACGACCCAGAAAAGGCTCATACTAAAAGAATGAGTCAACTGGAGCAACGCCTCAATGCCCTTGCCAGTCGCAAAGACCTCCAAGAAGTTGGAGTGGTCCGGCCCTATCCAGCTGAGTGGGATCTAGTCCCGTACCCTCCTAAGTTCAAGGCTCCAACCCTCCAAGCCTTCGATGGGAAGGGGTCCCCTAATCAGCACATCTACTACTTCAAATCTCAAACCGGGAATGTAGTAGATAATGACGCCATCCTGGCGCGACTATTCATCGGCACCCTGAAAGGGTTGGCCTTTGAGTGGTTCATGAAGCTCCCGGAAGGTTCTATTAAGAATTGGGGCGACTTGGAGAAGCTGTTCTTAACACGCTTCTTCGAAGATGACTCCGAGGTCACAATGCCCACCCTGTTGGCTACGAGACAGCGAAAGGGAGAGTCCGTCAAATCTTTCGTGGAGAGATTTCGGAACGTGGCACTCTGGTGTCCAAGCGGTATGACCCAGGCCACCCTGGTGGAAACATGCCGCCATAACCTCCAAACCTCACTCCTTGCTCAAATAGGAGTTGCTGAAAGCCGCACCTGGAAACAATTAGTCCAACAAGGTGAACAGGCTGAGGAGATTGTTGCCCGCGTCAGGGCAGAAGAAGGCAAGCCTAGGCCGGAAAGGTCGACTAGGCGAGCGCCAGACACCTCCCTCCAGACGAAGCGGAAGGATAATTTGGCAACAGAGACCAAATCTCCCGCCAAACCTCAAACAGGTAAGGCGAGTGGCTCTTCAAGCCAACCCCGCGCCAACAAGTAGTATTCCTTCAAGGAGGAACATGTCGATTCGCTCTTCAAGCTACTCAACAAGAGCAATCGACTGAAGCTCCCTGAAATTAGGCGCCCGGAGGAAGTCGGCAAGACCGACAATCCCAACTACTGCATGTACCACAGGATGTTGGGACACCCTACCAAAAGCTGCTACGTCTTCAAGGACATCCTTCAGGCTTTGATTGACGCGGAGGTGCTAAAGCTCCGACCAGAGCAGAAGAAGGTCACGGCTAACGTGACGTCGGTTCTCCAGTTCGGGAGACAACCTCCAACGCCTGCGGGGGTAACTCCTATTCCAAGGGGAGAATTAAGAGTGGTCAACACAGACCCTCACCAGCAGCAGGAGAAGGGCTTGGTACCCGTCCCTACGCCTTAAGGGGAAATTATGTGGGTCCACCCCGACCTAGTGGACAACCAGCAGTGGACTACTGTAACCAACAGGAAGTCCAAAGGTAAGGCAAAAGCTTCGTCCTGCCATGTGGTATGTGCTTCCTCCCGAGAAGCAGAGGATGATGTTCCCTCACTGACTGATTCAGAGGAGGAAACCATAGTCTTGGCCGCAGAGCCCAACCAACCAATGACGGGGACTCGTTCAGGACAGCCCTATTTGAAGCAGTACGGCGAAGTGGCGGCAAACCCTCCACAACCGGCTGCAGAGCCAACTAGGCCCTCCACGAAGCCACCTGTGGAGAAGCAGAAGGAGACTCGATTCTCTCGAGCCCTTCAAAGAGGCATCGCAGAAGGGTCTTCGGCACCTTACCGCTTTGATGTCCTGGCTCAGCTGGCCAATATACCGGCACGCATTACCTTGTATGAACTTCTTAGACTATCAAAGTCGACCAGGGAAGCTCTGCAAGAAGCTCTGGCAAATGCTGAGGTCTTCATGACCCAGGTGCCGAAGGAAGAAGATGTAGAGGATTGCCTCCACACCTCCCAGAATACCCCCTGCATCACCTTCACGGCAGATGATATGCAGGTCAAAGGGAAGCATGATCGACCCCTGTACTTCACAGGTTATATCGGATCATCTGAGGTGAACCGCATTCAGGTAGATCCAGGGTCCGCATTGAGCATCATGCCTCGCCGAGTCATGAAACACCTCGGCATCCCTACTCACCGTCTGAGCCCTACACAGACAACCATCTACAGGTTCAATGCCAATGGCACCCGTCCGATGGGGAAAATCAAGCTCAAGTGCCAGATTGGGAGCCTCAAGTCAGAGGTGACGTGCTACGTCATCGATGCCGACACTTCCTACAATCTGTTGCTGGGACGACCATGGATTAACCGCAACTCCATCGTTCCCTCCACTCTTCACCAAGTCATGAAATACATTGACGCGGGTGGGAAGGTGCAAACGTTGGTTGCCGAAAGGTATCCGTTTAAGGGGGTCGAAAATTATTTCACAGACTCCCTCCTATATCAGGATCCGGTGGATGAAACCCCGCAACTGGAGGTGCCAGACTCTGGTAATGAGGCCGACACTGAGACCGAGCAAGAAGAGTGCTTGTGGAAGTTGGAACCACTTGTAAAGAGCACTAATAAGCTCGATGTTGATAATACCACCGACGATGCAGGCGGCTGGTATATTAATGAGAATTTAGACTTTGAGTACTTCTCTGCGTGTGCATCCGATTCAATACCATCGGATACTAGTACCGACGTAGACGATGACATCTGGTCGGCAATGGATGCTTTGACATCATTGCATGTACCAGTAAAATCATCTTTCGGGACATACCAGGATAATGGTGATGCGCAGGAATCTATATTCATGGTTCCGACAAGACGAAAAGGCCAAAAACCAATCCTGTTTGGGCGAATGACGACTGAACCAACTCCCCGGAAGAATCAGAAAGTGATGAGGAATCCCCTCAGCTCAGTCATTATGAACCAAAAACGCTCAAAATGATGAAATGCATGGGGTATGACCTAACCAACAGACCCGGGTTGGACTTCGGCAAAGGAAGAAGAACGCTACTTCGCTCCTTCGTGCCGAAAGGGAAGGCCCCCGATTATTATCATCAGACGCACAGGGGGTTGGGCTATGTATCAACTCCGGTCCCATCAGCCTCCGATTCTCAAGAATCGTCGAGCAACGATTACTCTTCAGACACATCATCTTGGGAGTCAGATGTCAGTGTCGGCAACATCTTCAAGGAACTTTCAGTGAACATGGTTTCGACAAGCCACCTGGAAGATGGAAATGAAGAAATGATCCAATCTGATACAGATCCTTGGATCAAACATTTAAATGCTCTTTGGGATACCCGCTTTGAACAGCATGAGCCACCCACAGAAGACAAGGTTGTTCAGATCAACCTAGGAGATGAGGCTAACCCTAAGCCCATCTTCATAAGTGACGGCCTGTCACCTTCAGAGAAGAAGGATCTAATATCTCTTGTACAAGAGTATATAGACGTCTTCGCCTGGAATTATGAGGACATGTCAGGACTTGATCCTCAAGTGGCCATGCACCGCCTCAACATCAATCCGGACGTAAAACCTGTCAAACAACAGCAGCGACGGTTTCGCCCAGAAATAATGGAGGCAATTCAATCAGAAGTCAGAAAACTCATTGATTCTGGCTTCATCAGAGAAGAACAGCATCCCGACTGGGTGGCCAACATCGTCCCCGTTTCCAAGAAGAACGGGAAGATCAGGATCTGCATCGACTTCCGTGATCTAAACGAGGCCTGCCCCAAGGACGAATTCCCATTGCCAATCACAGATGTCATGATTGACAATACTTGTGGATTCGAACGAATGTCCTTCATGGACGGATTCTCAGGATACAATCAAATCAAAATGTATCCTGATGACGAAAAGCATACCTCCTTCAGGATACCCCTAGGAGTGTATTGCTACACCGTCATACCCTTCGGACTGAAGAATGCAGGGGCAACATATCAAAGGGCCATGAATGCCATTTTCCATCAGCAAATACGCAAAAACGGTGGAATGTTATGTTGATGACATCGCGGTAAAAAGCCGCGCTAAAGGCGATCACGTAGCAGACCTGAAGGTGGTCTTTGACATCATGCGGGCTCATCAATTGAAGATGAATCCCACAAAGTCCTTCCTGGGGGTAGCCAGTGGCAAATTCCTAGGATTTGTTGTGACTTTCACAGGAATCCATTTGGACCCGGAAAAGATCCGCGCTATCCAGGAGATGCAACCCCCGAAAAGCCTCAAGGAGCTCAGGGGATTACAAGGACGATTGGCGTACATCCGCAGGTTCATCTCAAACCTTTCCGGAAGATGCCAACCCTTCGCTAAGCTGATGAAGAAGGGTGTCTCATTCATTTGGGATGACGCTTGCCAACAAGCGTTCGAGGAAATCAAGCAATACCTCACCCAACCACCAGTCCTTGCAGCTCTAGTATCCGGAAAGCCGTTTCTGGTGTACGTCCGAGCGATGGATCATTCTTTGGGAGCTCTACTAGCTCAGAATGACAATCAGGGACATGAGCAAGCAATCTACTATCTAAGTAGAACAATGATCGGAGCCGAACATCGGTATAACCCGATCGAGAAGGAATGTTTGGCACTGGTGTTCGCTATCCAGAAAATGCGACACTATCTGGTAGGCCAAACTATAAATGTCATATCAAAAGTCAACCCTCTGAGGTTACTTATGACTAAGCCTTCTTCACTAAATGGCCGGCTGGCAAAATGGGCCATGTTGCTATCCCAGTATGATATGCACTTTCTGCCGCAAAAAGCTATTAAGGGACAAGCGGTGGCAGACTTCCTAGCTGAACACCCAGATCCGAGGGCAGTCAAACTCTACGAGGATCTCCCAGACGAAGTGGCCGAAGTCTACCTGACTCAGACATCGTTCGAAAGTCAAGTGTGGCAACTCTTCTTTGACGGTGCATCAAGAACAAACCCCAAGGGACACGTAGTGGCGGGGGTAGGAGTAGTACTTGTCTCCCCACAAAATTATGTGATCCCCCGAGCTGTCTCACTGACCGAGCCTTGTTCCAATAATGTGGCGGAATACAACGCTCTTTTGATTGGGATGCAATTCGCCGATGAGATTGGCGTTAAAAATCTCGAGGCACACGGTGACTCTAAACTCATCGTCAGCCAAGTTCGCGGGGAGTACGAAGTCAGACATGAAGACTTGGTACCCTATTACAATGCAACTGTCCGCATGGCCGAGGGATTTACAAGCTTCTACATCGACCATGTACCACGCAGGCAAAATGCGCATGCCGATGCACTCGCATCCCTGGCTGCCTCCCTAGCTCTTCCAGCTGGAGCAATGGAGAAGATATTCGTCTACAGCCACGACCTGTATTGCCCGAGAAATGCTCTCGAGGATTATCAGGAGTCAATGGGAGGTCGTCACCACGAAGAAGCACTTGAAGCGTCAACCGGTCCAGAGCCTAGAGACTGGCGGTTCCCCTACATTGATTTCGTCTTGTATGGCATCCTGCCTGAGGACGCCAAAGAAGCGGCTGCCATTCGAAGGAAAGCCCCCCAAATTCTATTATAATGCGATTACGCGAACATTGTATCGTCGATCGCATGACGGGATCTTACTCCGGTGCCTCTCACCAAACGAAGCCCAAGAAGTATTGAAAGAGGCCCACGACGGTATGTGTGGAGCCCATCAAACTGGCCCAAAACTAGCACATCGACTCCAAAGATTGGGTTACTATTGGCCTAAGATGATTGCCGATGCCGTCACCTATGCCAAGAGATGTCACGCCTGCCAAGTGCACGACGATTTCATCCATCAAGCACTAGGGTACCTCCACTCTACGGCCTCTACCTGGCCATTCGAAATGTGGGGCATGGACGTGGTTGGTCCTATCAGCCCACCATCGTCAAAAGGACATCGGTTCATTTTGGCAATAACCGATTACTTCTCCAAATGGGCCGAAGCCATCCCTTTGAAGGAGGTCAAGTCGTCGAACGTGATCAAGTTCGTGAAACATCACGTTATTTACCGTTTCGGCGTACCTCGGCGAATTGTCCATGACAATGGACCCCAGTTCATCAGCCAGGCTTTCCAGAGATTCTGCGTTAAGTTCAGAATCCAGAGTGTGTCCTCAACGGCATACTATCCTGCCGCCAATGGCCTCGCAGAAGCTTTCAACAAGACTATTGGCAAGCTTCTCAAAAAGTTCGTCTCGAAAAGTCAACGAGACTGGGACGACAAGTTGGGTGAATGCTTATGGGCTTATCGCACAACTGTGCGAACTCCGACTAAGGCCACGCCGTTTTCCTTAGTATACGGATGTGAAGCCGTGCTTCCCCTAGAGATCCAAATTCCATCTCTACGCGTCGCCTTGACAGCGGAGATGACGACAGAGGAGAAGCATCGACAGCGACTCCAAGAACTGGAGGCCTTAGACGACAAGCGTCTGCAAGCCCAACAGCAAATCGAGCTCTACCAGGCTCGAATCCCCAGGGCCTTCAACAAGAAAGTTAAAGTGCGAACTTTCAAGAAAGGCGACCTAGTCCTAGCCGTCAGAAGACCCATGGTAATGACGCACAAGACAAAAGGAAAATTCCAACCCAAATGGGAAGGACCATTTGTAGTAGAGTCAGTCTACTCAAATGGATCATATCGCCTCATAAACTCGAATGGCGATACACTCATGATGCCTATTAACGGCAGGTTCCTGAAGAAGTACTATCCCTAGATGGTATCCTTCCGCCGATCAAGTTAAAAGTACACCTCTGATCAAAAGATCCGACGCCTCCGACGGCTAAGGATAGAGGAAAATGTTGGCTTTTAAGCCCAACATCAGTCTTCGACAACTCATCATGCTGAGGGGAATAGCATGGCTAGCCCAACTCAAACGGTAGTTGGTAAATGCACCTCAAATCCGTTGATAGCTGAGGGTTTGCTAAAAATCCTAAGTGGACTTGGCTCCACTCTTTCCACCAAAATCCCCTACCAATTCTCATCCACAGAATGGTAGGTCTACAAAAATACACCCATTACTAAGTTAACACTACACCTCTGGTAATGGAAACTTTTTAATATTCCTCGTCGAGTACAAATTTTGCTTGTCAACTCTACACGGAGTACCAAATTTTCAATTTTGCCAAGTTAACACTACACCTCTGGCACTTCAAATTTTCACTTGTCAATTCTCACCAATAGAATGACAGGTCCTCAAAATTGCTCTTATCATGAGTCAATCTTTGTCAAGTTAACATCACACCTCTGACAAATTGCTGTTAAAGTTCAACACCACACCTCTAAACAGTAATCAAGTTTCTGCCAGGTTTAATATTACACCTCTGGCAGTCACTCTTCTTCAGACTTCCATACCGAAGCTGAAATGGATGATGCTAAGTTAACACCACACCTCTAGCATCCAAGTCATTGCTAAGTTCAACAATACACCTATAGCCATGACTTTCCCTCGGACTTCCTTATCCAAGCCGAGATGACCAATGCTAAGTTCAACATTACACCTCTAGCATTCCCTCATTGTCAAGTTAAACATTACACCTATGACAGTGACACTTCTGAGTTAAGTTAATATCACACCTCTGACTCACATCCTTGTCAAGTTAATATTACACTTCTGACAAGACCACTTCCAACCCGTTAAGTTAATATCACACCTCTGACTCACATCCTTGTCAAGTTAATATTACACTTTTGACAAGACCACTTCCAACCCGTTAAGTTAATATCACACCTCTGACGGTAACAAACTTTCCTAGATCCCCCACTGCACGGCTCTGACCGCTGGGTACAGTCCCACACGCTTTAGCAGATCCCCGAGCTCGGTGAGGACAAAGCCGACCATCCTGCCCCACCAATAGTTCTCCGTGGAACGGACCCACCCCGGTGCACGGAACCCAACGGGATAATCACCCTCCGCTTCCATGAATGCGTTGAGGAAGGTAGTACCAAGTTGTGGTATCTCCCCAGCCGGAACATCAGACTTGCGCGACCCAGGGAAAAGGCCGATAACTGACCTGTCATGGCTATCATGACGGTACACTTTGTGGGAGCCCAAATCACCGAGAGTAATCTCAGGGACATATCGAGAGAGGTCCCATTCCATCTTCCGAGGGACGGACATGTGCTGGAAGTAGGACAGCGGGAACATCCTCTCCATGTTCGGAAGAAAGAATCTTCCACCCCTTATTTGACGGAGCCATTTGTAAGTCCCGTCATATACGCGATAGCCGCCATCGTGGATACGATCTCCGAAGAAGAAGGCAGGCTTCTCTAGTTTGATGCCAGCATCCGTTGCAAATGCTGCACAGTCATAAGCACCCGAAGAGTCCTCATGTCAACATTTGAGAGCCTCTCCCCACGAGCCTGCGACTTGTCAGCTGTCACAGGAACAGTCCTTTGTAACACAAAGGTCAAGTCCCGGTCAGCACCCCCTACATGTCCAAAGTGGCGCTTCTTGGCGAGTGAAGTAGCAGGGCGTGGCGCTGCAAAAAGAAAAGGACACTTAGTTAGATACTCTATCAAAAGCAAGAAAAAATGCTAAGTGTTCATATCCGAACGCAGAAGAGACACTGGACGCAGGAATTATCAAATCCGCGTCCAGACCTGCGCATCCACGCAGAAGAGACACTGGACGCAGGAATTATCAAATCCGCGTCCAGACCTGCGCATCCACGCAGAAGAGGCACTGGACGCAGGAATTATCAAATCCGCGTCCAGACCTACGGGATCGGCGTCTCCACAACATTCTCCTTGATGTCACTTCTGAGGTGCGAAAAGAAGGGAGTTATCCACCTTAACCCTTCCACCACCATAATCGCCAGAAGTTAAGGAGGGTAACTCCCTTCCTTTCACATCCCCAGATGTCAAAGTGCTTGGACTCGGGTGCCAGATTCATCAAAATCAACAGCTGATGAAACAGAACGCAAGGATCAAATCCGCGTTCTGTAAACTAAGTCCGCGTCTGAACCCTTCACAATTAGAAAATTCATCTAAGTGAAGAATCTGAAGCACAGGACCCAATGGCGCGAGGGTCCAAACCCGCGTCATGGTTATCAACCCAAAGACTGCGTCTGGGAATCAAACACGATTTAAATTCGTGTGTTAAGGGTTCTTAAAGGTTCTTGGAACTTCCTTTAATGGCGGCCTAAAAGGCATTTACCTTGGAGACCTGGGAGAACAACATCCTGCGCAGAGGAGGAGCTGCCCCTCCGGGCCTCGGCGACGGTCGCCTTTGAAGAAGAAGCAATCGGCTTGGTCTTGGGAGCCATGGCTAATTCGATCCAAGGTTCAAGAAGATGAACTGAAGAGGAAGTTCTCTTTCTTAATCTTATCAACGAGTGCGTTCGGAGAAGAAGAGGAATCCTCCCAACTGTGGCCTTTTATAGGCACAAGGATTCGCGAAGATACGCGGCGTATGGCTCGATGAATTCCGCGGCGAATCTCTGTTCGACGCGTGGAACAAAATCACTTTAACGCACAGAGAAGATCATGCGCCACAACTCTACACGAACCGTCGCTCGACACGTGGCACGGATCATTTAATGCGCCAGGAAATCCGCGCGCCAAAAGGCGAAATCCCGTCGGTTCCCCAGGCCAACTGGCAGAGCAATCATGACGTGGCACGGACTCGCACCCGACGGCCATGTCTCTTCGATGGCTATGCCCCGTCAGCATCGCCATAAATGCGCCCAGACAATCGCATCTATATTCAAAAGATGCGTCTCTCCGGAGTTCGCGTCTTCAGCTGAACATCGCGTCTGCCTTATGAAGATCAGTCGCGTCTCCATTGCCAAAGGACGCACGTTACAGAAATCGCGTCTTTACAGCAGTACCATCTCTGCTTTTTGAAAAAGAACCTGCGTTTGGCCTCCTGCTTCTGCAAAATCAGTTCAACAGTACACTGACGCAAGCAGACGACCAACCACTCCTGGCTTAAAGCGCGCCAGTGACAGACTAAAAGCAATCGGGGAGGTTTAGACTGTGCATCTAGACACTCAACATGATCAACTCTGGGGGCTTCAAAGAGTTCAACAGTACACTCACGAAGATCAACTCCAGATAAGATTAAACCCGGAGCATCAACAGTCTAGTCATGAAGGCGAACTCAGCTAGAGTCCAAAGTATTTCGAAATCCGTCCCAGTTAACTGCGGAATGTCGAAAACTTTGGAGGGGGTTCTGTAGGCTGTCTAAAAATCACAAAGACAAGCCACCAAAACGCAGAGATTCAAGATCAAGGCGCGTTGGCTCAACGCCCGCGTTTTCGCATCAAGGCGCGTTGGCTCAACGCCCGCGTCTCCGCATCAAGGCGCGTTGGCTCAACGCCCGCGTCTTAGCATCAAGGCGCGTTGGCTCAACGCCCGCGTCTCCGCATCAAGGCGCGTTGGCTCAACGCCCGCGTCTCAGCAACAAGGTGCCCCCACCTTGGTTGTAACCTCCCCGATTATGGCGCCATCCACCGCCCATGTAGCGGGGAAGTTGGCCCTCATCGTGGAGCACTTTTAGGGGGCACGATCACCCCCTAAAAACCCTATAAATAGTCCCGTCACTATTGAAGAGGAGCGGATTTTTGAGAAAGAAAAAAAAAGAGAGATCATCGACAGAGAGAGAGAGCTCGACTCTTCAAGCCAGCTTGCTGCGTACAAGTTGCTCTTCGCCTACCTTCTCTTTTAGAGTTTTGGTGGACGGGGCTGAGTTACTCCTTCTACCTACCAAGGAGAAGATCCCTCGACGGTACTGACGGTCATCTGGTCAACGGAGAACAAGATTCACTCTCCACCGCTACACGAAGAACCCAGCACTAAATAAAGGGGGAATTCAAGATTCAATATTCTCCCTCCCTTGTAACTGGAAGATTAGCCTGTTGTAATTTTTCATCTGATTCAAGGAAAAGTTGCTCCAGACCGCTTTTAGACAGTTTTTCG
Source organism: Agave tequilana (assembly GCA_038442645.1). Taxonomy (NCBI): domain Eukaryota; kingdom Viridiplantae; phylum Streptophyta; class Magnoliopsida; order Asparagales; family Asparagaceae; genus Agave; species Agave tequilana. Next base: position 47,834 of record JAVJIF010027433.1, read on the forward strand.
CGTCCAACAATAATAATAAAATATATTATGATATTAATAAAGCAATTTTTTATATTAAAAATAAATAATTAAATATATAATAATTTTATATTAAAGAATAATATTGTTATATTAATAAAATATTAACTCTAAATAATAATAAAAAATGGAATAAGTATTAATAAAATAATAAAGTATTAAATAAAATATTAAATTAAAATAGTAAAATATTAAATATTAAACAATATTAAAAACAATAAAAAATTATAGATTAAAAATATAAAATAATTAAATAATTAAATAAGAAATTGAACACTATTTAAAATATTAAATATTTAATAATATTAAATTATATATTGATTATCAAGTAACTGTTTTGAACTGTAAGTGTACTACAAGTGAGAGTTACATGACCACAAAATTAACTGTAGCAACTGCAAGTGGGAAAATATGAGTATAAAATGAGATTTACATGACCACAAATTTAACTGTAGCAACTGCAAATGGGAAAAGAAGAGTTGCATTTTGCAACTTGTTTTTCAGCGAAACAAACAACGGAAAATGGAAAAGAAGTTTTACGACTTGCGTTTTGCGGCGTTTTGCGGCGAAACAAACACGCCCTAAAAGTAATGCCAAAATTGAGGGAAACTCAAGTTTTTTCTCCAAAATCAAAACACTTCCAAAATCCCCTCAAAACTTGAGTTTTAAGGAAATCAAAAATAATAAATAATAAACAAATCGTCAAATCATAAAACATGAATGAAATCGGGCAACATCATACTATGAATTCGGAACAGGTGGACTACGCCTAGAACCTTTCTTAGTGAATTCATCGCCATCTGAGAGACATAATGGACTACGCCTGAAACTATCCTCTTTTATCAGATAATGATAGAATACACATACAGTAAGTCTCCATCTATTGAGCAAACAGATTAAGCGTTAAAGGCCATGTTCACAATAACTGGCCTATGAGAGTTTCTAGGATCAGCTTTGCTTCTCCAACCGCTACCATCACGGTTCCTGTCACGTAGGTAAGTCCTCCAAGAGTGCTATAGCTGGATGATATACCCTCCACAATACATGCGTTGGACTTATTAAGAGTTAAACTCAACTTTACCTAGATGTATCATAAGAGTACCGTCCCCATAGAGAAGGGATAGTAGCTACATTACTACATATAAGATATAAACAAATCCAGGTCGATGTTCCATACTTATATCACCGGTATAGCATATTTCTATCACATTGAACCTCTTTCATAGAATCATTTCCCAATCAAGTAGGTTGGGTTCTCGCTGTCGGTAAACTCTACTATAGTTTAACCCCATCTGAAGGTTCACCTAGAGGGGGGTGAATAGGTGAAGGCTAATCTAATGGTCGCTTAATGCCAAATAATGCGGAAGCTAAAAACAATTATGACCAAATAAAACTTTTACACTAAACACCACGTATAACACAAGAGTGTTGCCGAATTCCCCGTGAAGGGCTCTGGACAAACTCCTCTAGATTCCCCTTGAATGGGTTGAGGTGCCGCGTTGGCTCTCTTGGTTAAATACAAGTGTTAGCAAACAACCCAAGCATGTATATATCACTTAAGCACAATGAATATATCAAGCATATAAAGATAGACAATAAAGCATGGAAGATATAACAAGAGACAAAGAGAGAGAGAGAGAGAGAGAGCAATCGCAAACACAAAGGGTTTGTTTCGAGGTTCGAGCACACTTGCTCTACATCCCCGCCTTCGACACACGAAGGATTTCCACTATGCAAGATCCCAATGGAACTCTCCTCGGTGCCGCAACACCTACAAGCCCTCGGACTCCCTAGTCCCGTACACACGCAAGCCCCACAAGCTTGCCGAGGCCGCACCTCAAACACGGAGTTCGCACCCGAACTCGAAACAACGCGGACACACACGTCCGCCTCCTCAAAGTACAAGAAATGATCTCTTGGTGATCTAAACACTTTGATCACCAATAAACACTCACAAAAACACTCCTATAGAATGAATAGCTCAATGGGTTGCTCAAGTGTTTATGAGAAAAACAAGGATGAGAGTGGTGGAGGAAAACTCAAAGAAATCACTTTTACACTCTTGATAAAAACTCTCCTTTTAATTGGAAGTATTGGCTCTAAATTTTGTGGAGAAAAACCTCTGAAAAGAGTAGGAAAAACTGGCTCTAAAAGTCTCCAAAAATCTTAGCTCAAAACAATGACCAAACCCCCAAATTTATATGCTAGGAAAAACTAGCCGTTGGAGTCTGTCAGACTTACCGGTCGACCCGCCGGTCGACCGCCAACGGTCAAAAGTCCGACCGTTGGAGCCTGCCGGTCGACCCGCCGGTCAACCCGCTCTCAGTTCCGGTCGACCCGCCGGTCGGCCCGCCCACTGAACTGCCAGACGTGCACGGCTCTGTGCACGTCGGTCTACCACCCGGTCTACCGATCTGGCCTGTCAGCCAGTTCTGGGTCAGCACTTGGGAGAAAAATTGTTAGAGATAATCTTGTATTTTCTAAAACTTTGTTTTTTCAAAACTTTACCAAATACAAAAACAAGATATTTTGAACTTATTAAAGCATAGTGTGTATGGATATGATCCACTACACAAATAGGATGAAATATCTAAGTTTTTGACATTAAGCTCTAAACTTGGTTTTGGATTAAAACATGTATATAAGAAAACACCAAAAACCAAAATGATATTTTTCCAAAATGAAAGTCTTTTCTAAACTGAAAATTCTTATATGAAAAGACATTTAAATCAAGAGTGTGTGTGTGATATATACTTGAGCAATCCACCAACTATTCTATCCTTTACATTTTAACTAAAAAACAAAATCTTATACCTAGACACAAGTCTTGATCTTGAAGTCTTCTCATCATCTTGACTTGGTCCAAACACGATCCAACGAGCTCGACTCCTCTTGAGTACTTGATATGATCTTGATGCATAGGCTCGTGAATCAACCGGTGCTAGCTCCAAAAAATGACTTTAAATCCTTTGTTGAAGCTCCACACCTACTAAGATCTTGATAACAAATCTGTCACTAATTAAACACAAGATTATTAGTAACATAACTACATGAGTTGATCATCATCAAAACTAGAGTGATAAGCCTTTGGGCCAACACCATCTCCCTCAATAATTCTACGACTACACTCCTAGAAAGACCCCTGGTTAACGGACCAGCTAGATAATTTTCAAACAAAGTTCAGAATCATAATTTTACCCAATAGGCGTTGAATGGTTGATCTTGAATCTGTATGAACTGAGATTGAAAGTATAGGTCTAGACACGATGGAGAATTCAGACAAAAGATCTTTTAACCATTCAGCTTCAGAGCAAGTTGTACCCTGAGCAATAAGTTCAGACTTCATAGTGCTGCTTTGCAAGTTTCTAGGACACAGCAGCACCACCGAACATGAATATATATCCGGTAGTAGACTAAACACTATTAAAATCAGTGACCCAATTGGTTCACTATAACCTTCCATAACATCAGGATATCTAGGATAAGTCAGATATTAGCCAATTATGCCTCTAACATATCTGACTCTCTGTAGTGTAGTCCAGTGTTATCTACTAAGGTTACTGGTGTATCTACTTAATTTACGTATTACATAAGAGATGTCAGGCCTAGTCATGTTGAAAATGTAGAATAGTGAACCTATTAATTGAGAGTATTTCAGCTAAGAAACAGGCTCACCGAGTTCTTCTTCAAAGAAATTGGAGAAATATGGGGTGTCGAAATTGGCTTAGTGTTGTAAAAATTAAATTTATGAAGCATTCTTTCAATGCTATGATCTAGACTCAAAAAAATTTCATTAGGGGTTCTGGATATTTTCATTCTCAATATCATATCGGCAGGACCTAGATCCTTTATATCAAAATTTTGGGAGAGATAATCCTTTACCTTTTGAATTAAATCAAGAGAAGTTTCAAAGATAAGAATATCATTTACATATAGACAAAGGATGATATATTCATTGTCAAAGTTTTTAGAATATATGCACTTGTCATATTCATAGACAATGAATTCGAATTGTGTAACAACTTTGTTAAATTTTAGATGTTATTATGTAGGTGCTTGTTTAAATCCATACAATGACTTCACGAGTTTGCACACTTTATTTTCTTATCTCTTGGCAATGAATCCTCTTAGTTGGTCCATGTAAATTTCTTGCTCAAGATCTCCATTAAGAAAGGCAGTTTTCACATCCATTTTATGAATGAACATGTTATGAATTGATACAAGTGCTAGAAAATTCTGATAGAAGAGATCCTAGCAACAAGAGAATATGTATCAAAGAAGTCAATACCATTTTGTTGGGTGAAACTCTTAGCAACTAATCTAGCTTTGTATTTGCTGACAATGCCATCGGATTGAAGTTTTTTCTTGAAGATCCATTTACAACCTACATGTTTGCATCCTGGAGGAAGGTTAGTGAGAATCCAAGTGCTATTCTCTATTATAAATTTGATCTCACTATCAATGGATTATTTCCAGAAAGAATACTTAGAAGATTCCATTGCCTTCTTGCACCTTTCAAAAGATAGATAAAGAAATCTTCACCGAAGAATGTAAGAGTCTTAATTCTTTTTAAAAAAATTTGCACCGAAGAATATAAGAGTCCTAGTTATTTTGCTCCCTCTAAGTTCAGAATCAGTAGTAGGAGCAGAACTAGAAGAAGTGATATCAGAAGGAGTGCAAAAAGGATCACTAGGGATTCTAGACTTGAAAGAAAAGATATTTCAAAATAAACAACATCCCTAACTTCGATGATAGTGTTATTGAATATTTCACTGATCTCAGAGTTAACTACTAAGAATCAATTAATATTGCTATCTAGTACATATGTGATGAAGATAGCATCAACAGTCTTGGGGCCAATTTTTTTTTTCGGTTCCGGTATTGAAACTTTAGCCAGGTAACCCTAGACTTTAAAGAATTGGATGTGGAGTTCTCTCTTTCCAAAGTTCATAGGGAGTAGCGTCAGAGTCTCTTTGGGGAACCCTATTAAGGATAAAATAGGCAAAAGGAGAGCTTTCCCCTAAAGGTTCTCAGATGCACTTCAGCTGAGTAGCATGCAGTTCACCATGTCCATCAGTGCTCTATTCTTTCTTTCAGCTATATCGTTAGATTGAGGTGTATAGGGAGAAGATACATCATGAATAATGATGTGCTCTTGGCAGAATTCTATCATGTCATTTGAGGTATACTCCCCCATGATCAGATCTTAGGATTTTGATTTTTTTTTTCAAGTTGGTTCTCAACTTTGACTTTATACACCTTGAACCAATTAAGTACCTCATCCTTGAATTTAAGAAGATAGGTGTAACAGAATTTGGAGTAGTCATCAATGAATATCACAAAATATTTTCTACCGTCTCGAGTGAGAATTCTGTTCAAGTCACACACATCACTATGAATAAGTTTGAGGGTTCAGATGTCCTTGTGATAGAAGAAAATAATTTTCAGAAATTCTTACCCTGAATACAGATTTCACATCTGAAGATATGTCAAAAGAAGATTTAGGAATGAGATTCAAGTTAATCATTATTTTAATGGAATTAAAGTTGACATGTCCCAATCTTTCGTGTTAGATATCACAAGATTTGATGTTCAAAACAACAGGAATAAAAATTTCATTATCAAAAGAATTTATTACATTAAATGGAAAAGGCCATCACAAACAAAACCCTTTTCAATGAAAATATTAGACTTGGAAATTACAAACTTATTAGACTCTTTCACAATCCTATAGCCAACTATAAGAAGTGAAGATTCGCTGATCAGATTCCTCCGAAGTGTGTGGGTACATACAAGATGCCTTAAAGTGTTAGATTTTTCCTAGAGATCATCTTCTGATCAATGCGTCAAGTTCCCCTTATCTCTCTGGTGGAGTCATCTACCTGGCTCATGCTTCCTCTAAGTTATTCCTGATAGGATTTAAACTAAGAGCGATCAGTACAGATATGAATATTAGCTCTTGAGTCTAACCACCAATCTGAGGTGAAAGTGATTGAGTTAACAATAGGAAGAGAAGAATCTAACGTAAAAGAGTTGGAGTTTAGTTTCACCATGTTGACTTGTGTCCACCATTTCCTCTATTTTCTCTTGATTGAGCTTTGACTAGTTCGTTCTTTCAGTTGAAACATTAAGGCGCCAAGTGATTCGTTCTCCCACAGACGTAGAAGAATCTTTCATCGGTCTTCTGGCTAGATGTTTTGAGTTTGAAGGAGGAATATTGAGAAGGTTTAAAAGAAGAAGAGTTTACATGGGGAGAAGAATGAAAATGATTGGGTTTTTTGAATTTCTTACCCTTGAGATTCATAAATTTGTTCTTAAACTTATCCTCCACCAAGTTTACTCTATCTTTCATTTCTGTTTTGATTTTGGAGTTTTACTTATGCTATTTTTCTATGCGAATCATTTTTAGGGCTTGAATAAGGGTTAGGTCATCTTACTTGTGATGGAGGTCTCCAGTAAAAACTGACTAGGAAGGAGGGAGTTTATCAATGAGACAAGACACCTTGTAATCGTCAGAGAATTGGTTTCCTTTCGATTGAAGGTGTCGGATATAACTTTGAAATTTATGAAGTTGATCATTGATTAGTTTACTATCTGTCATCATGAATTTATTGAAGGTGGAAGAGGTAAATCTTTCAATTTCAGCATCATCGAGATTATATTCATCCTAGAGAGTTGTCCATAATTTTTTAGCACTCTTATATTCATAATAAATGTCATATAGACTACAAAAAAGTGTATTAAGAATCCTATGGAGACAATGATAGTCAATGTTTTTAAGTTTCAAATAGATATAGGAGGAGGAGTTGTAGGAGTTTCAATAGGAGAAGATCCAACAAATGATAATTTAGGAGAAGGTACATGAATGATGTCATTTATGACTAATATAAGACCTAAAGTGATCAAGTAGTACTTTATGTAGTTTGCCCACCTCTTAAAGTATGTGCAAAAAAAATTTCTCTGATTTGACACCCTTGAAATGATCAGGATTGGCCATAGTGACGGGATGGTGCTACATGAATTCTATATTTCAAAGTTATTTGAAAATGTCAGAATTTAGTTTCTATTGGTAGCTTTTAAATTAGGGTTTGAAGGAAACAAGTGTAGAGCTCTTGTTTAATGTGAAAGTTATTTTTATCACAGTATTTAAATAGCCACTTTACAATCAACTAATTACTAGTTAGAATGCGATAATTAAACTAATATCTTAATTAGTTACTCATAGAATATCAGTAAAAGCAAATAACAAACTAATTAATTACCATGCAGGAATAAATCACTATGCTTGCAAAATGATAACTTTTAGAAAAGATACTATTGTAAGAAAATCTTTCTAACTAATTATTAAGTTATATAGCATATAAGATACATATATTAAATCAGGCTTGAAATAATCTTACAACAAGATCAGATTTTACTATGATATAATAAGATAAGATCTAAATAGTATAGAAAGATCTTATAAATAATTTAATAAATCTTGTAATGAAATCGCCTAATGAATTCTTTAAGAATAAATGAAAATTTGAAAACTAGATCGTGCAACAAATTTGATAAGAACTTGCAATAGAATTTAGATCTTGAAATTTTGATTTTGTGAGAAATAGATTTCAATAAATTTGCTTTTGAAAATTTTGGAAAGAATTAAATGATTTCTGTTGTAAGAACAACTTTAATAGTATGAAATATGTAAATGATTTTATTGCATGAACAAGTATTGCATTAAAGAATTTATTGCATGAAATATTATTAAATAATAATCTTTCTTCTAGATTGTATGATATATATATATATATATATATATATATATATATATATATATATATATATATATATATATATATATATATATATATATATATAGAGAGAGAGAGAGAGAGAGAGAAATGTATATCAGCCTGCAGCTGAGAGAACTCTGTCAGCCTGCGGTGACGTGGCTCAAGATTTGTCACGCCACTAACTTGCGGCCCGCTTATAGGAAGAAGTTAAATTACTAGATACCCCTTATGAAAAGCTACTCTGTCGGTAAAAGACAGTGGATATGTATAGTTTATTATATTTTTATATTTTATGACGTTATTCAATTTTTGTGACAATTATCGTTTTTAACTGCGGCCAAACTGCCAACATTTTTTTATTAAATCACGAAACTAATTTGAATGCTTCTTTAATTTTTTTTATCTGATTTGATATTTAATGATTTTTTAATATAGTCGCAGTTTACTTTTTTTCGCATGTAATGTATAATGCGATCAAGGACTGCGACTATGGTCGCAGTACTTAACGAGAGCGATAGTATAATCGCAGTTTACGTATTATTCTATATTTTTTTTGTTCTTCATTTCTGACTGTTGTCTGATCCTCCTATGAACTATTAAATTGGTTTTTACATATAGTATGCGATCATGGACTGCGACTATGGTCACACTACTGCGACTATGGTCGCAGTATTAACGAGAGTGATAATATAATCACAGTTTACATATTATTTTATATTTTTTGTTCTTCATTTCTGACTGTTGTCTGATCCATCCTTCATTTCTGACTGTTGTCTGATCCTCCTATGAACTATTAAATTGGTTTTTACATATGGTATGCGATCATGGACTGCAACTATGGTCGCACTACCGCAACTATGGTCGCAGTATTAACGAGAGTGATAGTATAATCGCAGTTTACGTATTATTTTATATTTTTTGTTCTTCATTTCTGACTATTGTCTGATCCATCCTTCATTTTCTTACTGTTTTCTGATCATCCTATGAACTATTAAATTGGTTTTTACATATAGTATGCAATCATGGACTGCGACTATGGTCGCAGTACCCTCGACTGCATATTTCTTGATGATTTTTTTGGCTAAGTTAAATGTAATAACGGTGAATAAGCATTGATTCTATAGTCGCAATTTACGTATGTTTTTTATATGTTTTACTTATAAAGTATGAATTATTTTTACTTATTGCTTGCGTAGTAGCACTGCGACTATGGTCGCAGTGTTCAAGAACAGCAGTCGCAGTTTGATATGTAATTAAAAGAGCTTATAAGTTAATATAGTGAGAAAGAGACCTTACAAAAAAACAGAATTAAAAGCTTTTAAAAGAAGACAAAATAAGGTTGAATATCAGAAGATCAGGAAATCCTAATCCCCGTCATTATCACCATCATAAGCAGATTCGTCGTCTTCATTCTTCTGCTCTTCCTGTTCATCACTTATTTCCTCATCATCTTCCTGTTTTTGAGGTTTTTTTTTCACCGATAAACTCCCAGAATGGATCGTCTCTATCAAGCTCTTCGTCTGACCCGTTGCGAGAAAGTGAGTCTACAGCATCAGAGGACATGCTTTCATCAAGCATGTCTCCGTCAAGTGGCAGAGGAATAATGTCTTCCTCACTAACCCACATGAAATCTTCATTATCCTCATGAATAGGAGGATCAGTTAATACATTATTTGATGTAGTGAGATAGTCAAAAGGAGTGAAGTCCAGACTGGTATCAGATTCACTAGAATATCCTGAAGAAAAAGGACCGGTGGGGGAACGATTGAAGTTGAAATCCAAGTGTTCAGAGGAAGAAGATGGGGAAGACATGATTCAAGAATGAATTATTTTTTGGAAGTTTTTGAAATCAAATTGAAAAGGAAGAGCAAAAATATAGTTTCCAGGTATGAGATAATATATTAGTTACAAGCATTATATAAAGGTCAATATTGTAGAAGAACATGAATAGTAATAATAATTGTTACAGGTGAGGGTTGAGTATGGTAGGAAGTGGTAAAAAAAAATTAAATATTTAATTGAACATTTATTGCGGGAGAATCCGAAGAGTTTCTTTTTACCAGAGGTTTAATACTTGAAGTACAAATTAACTTTTTATAGAATTGTTTACCTATATCTTTAGATTACGTATAGTGCACATCTTTCCTTTATCGATATTAATATTATTGTATCTCTTTTATCTAGACTGTTGTTGTATCAAGGTAGAGAGAATATTAATTACTTTCATTTAATACATAAGGCATGCGAAAGAAGATTGCGACTTTGGTCGCAGTACTGAAGGAGGTCGCATTGCTGTACGATAGAATGCGACTAGGGTCGCAGACGTTATATAAAAAAATTTTGTTATACTATGACTGCGACTAGTGACTGCGACTGTGTCGCAGTTGTCATATAAAATTGAAAGTTATATTGTATTAAGTCTGCGACCATGGCATGTTTTTTAAATTTTCAATGCTTCTGCTTATTTTACATTATGTTGATCCAAAATTTTTTTTAATTATATTTTTTGACGTAGTAAAATTATGAATTTTATAACTGTAGATATATTCAATTGAAATTTTGTTTGTTGATGACTTTATTCCAGTTTAGAATTAAAAAGGGCTATTTTTGTCAATTTGTTTCACGACTGTTTAGGCGGGATCTTTTTTGATTTTTTTGGTGCCTACACTCTGCAGCCGATATGTGGCATATATTCAGCCACGTCCCGCCGGCTGAGAAACTCTCTCAGCCTGCCGGCTGAGGTACAGTAACCCCACACACACACACACACACACACACACACACACACACACACACACACACACATATAGCAGTATTTCTAAAAATTTTAAAACATGCAACAAATCAAAGCATAAATCTTTTAATCAAATTAAATACGTATCCTAAGCATGCAACTAATGTCAAGGAATTAAAAGAAAATAAATTGCTGGCCTGGGGTGATACAGTCGTGCAGAAGCACGGCCCTAAAGAAAAATGGTCAGTTTCTCGTCCGGACCTTGAAGCGACCTCCTCTCCTAGTGGTAAAAACTCTCTGGTAATTCACCAGCATCCAGTTCAGGATGATGAGTTAGGCCTCTGCTTAAACGGAGATTGTTGCCCAAGAAGTGCAAAGGAATCTTTGAGAATCACCAAAACTTGAATCAGAAGAACACAATTTTCCAGCAAAAGTTTTGTAAGAAATTTGAGGATGAAAGAGATAGTCAGATTTACTGTTTCTTGTAAAAAAGTACGCACAAAGATAAGATTTATTTATAGCTCTCTGTCGACTTTTCTGTTTGTAACCTCCTCCAGAGAATCGTGCGATCGTGCGAGTTGTTGCAACGTATAAATCTGATTCACGGGTCAAGAAAATCTCGAATTATCTCAACAGAATTTTATATCAAAAATTAAAAATGTTAATATATAAAATCAAAACAAAATGTTTCAGGTTTAAAAACCCTCTAAATTGAATTGTATTTGTGTCCGCAGGTTGTGGGTGCGCACTACCCGAACCCGACCCGATTTAGCGTGTGTGTGCGCATATAAGGAGTGTGGCCAGGCCTAACTATTCATAACAATTAGCTTAGGAAAAGTTAGTATATATACTACTCAACCTCCTATCTCCTATCCAATGTAATACTAAAACTAAAATCAAAATTGAGGGAAACTCAGGTTTCCTTCCAAAATCAAAACACATCCAACAAGCTCTACTTCGTTTCTATATTCCCTGTAATATATATTCATGAATGAATTTATCTATGCACTTATGAAATAATTATACATGCATCATTATGATCATGTTAAATGTTAAATTGTAGTAGGCTTAGTAAGCTTAGGTAAATAAGTAGTATGTAAGGGGTTATTATGTTATGGTGCAAGACACGTAGCAAGCAGTGGGGAGGGCGGGAAACCCCAAATAATTCCTGCATGCTGCCCGGCCCCTGCCCGCTGTGGAATTACGGGCAGGCAGGGCAGCTGGCGGGCCGGGCAGCTGGCGCAGACCCAGCTGCGGCTGCAGGGAGTCAGAGAAAACCGTTGAGGCTTCGCTGTGCAATCGCTTTCTGTCCTCATAGAATGAAGAGAAATTTATTCTTCTTTTTTTTCTTTCTCTTTTCTGTTTTTTATATTTCTTCTTTTTATTTAAAAGACAAAACACAATATAGATAAAGAGATCGATCGAAGACAGTGTTACTACTATTTATGCACCCCTTTTCACTGCTTCGACTCTTTACTACAACCCCCCTCTCTCTCTTTTTTGCCTTCTTTCTTTCAGTACAGTTACAGGCTTAGAAGTTGGAAGCCAAAGATTAATGAACGAATGAATTCTCTGGCTTTTCCTCTTTTTTGTTTCCACTGCTGGCACTGCTGCAGTGTGTGCTGCCAAAAGCAAGTACTGCGATGAACAGCTGCCCAGCTAGCTGTCTTCATGGGCATTACTGTTTCAGTATAAAGTCTAAATCGATATTATTGATGAGGATCTTAATGGCACATGCTTTCTATTTGATTAGAGCTGTTGTTGCTCTCTCTCTCTCTCTCTCTCTCTCTCTCTCTCTCTCTCTCTCTGCTTTTTTTTCTTTTTTAACCCGCCCAAATATATTTGCTTGTCATCTTCTTTTATAATAATAATAATAATAATTTATGGATTGTTTTTTTATACACTAAATAAAGAATGAGAATTGCAGAGGTTGGTGCTTTGCCATACCTTGTGATTTTCAGGAGAATGGCAATGGGGGCAGGGCGAACTTTCGCAAGGGTACGGAGGGCTAACGATTTTGGGAGTGTGGGTGGGTGGGTGCGTGTGTGGATAGGGGGCATACAACAACTGAAAAATATAAAACTTAATAGAACCTGTCTCATGAAATGTTGTTGACATCCCATGTACTGCTAAAACTGTTATGACCAGAGGCATACGCAAACTCCTCTCAGAAAAACTATAGTAAAATGCACTACTAATTTTTCTTGAGAATATGAGAACTTCGACTTTAATATTGCTAAATCAATGAATCTTTGGTGAATCATTTCATTCTGAAGCAACGTCTTTTTCTTCTTGACATTGAAGAAGGTACACCCATTTAGGCTCTTATTGTCGAATTTAATCCAGTTATTGATGATGAGGTAGTTGAGATAAAAATTAGGATTGAAGATGAATTTTTTCTGTTAGTCTATTCATTATTTTCTGCTTGTAAGAGTTTTAGGGAGGTTTTTTTAATTGTGAAGGCAAACAATCAACCAGTGTCAAAGAAATTAAAAACTACTTACTTAATAAAGATATAATTGATAAAGAGCACAACCGAATCCAATAATCACCAATCTAGTTCTGGTTTTGTCCATTGAGAATAGGATTATGAACAAGAAATTTCAAAACCCTAATTACATATGAGACCTTGTATAGTATTCACTTCCTTCGGCCTCAAAGCAAATCTCAAAACCTAATTACATAGGAAACTAAGTGTGAGCAAACTTGGAGGCATGCATAATTGAGTCTCTATCTTGACTCGGCCTCCCTTTATCACGAAAAGTAAAGAAGAAAAGGATAAAATATAAAAATGAAAACGAAAAATGCAGTGGAATCAATCAAGCATCTCAAATATAACTAGGTACTCAAACAACATCAATTGATTCCCAGCTCCATGAATCACAGAGTGAGAGAGAGAGAGAGAGAGAGAGAGAGAGAGAGAGAGAGAGAGAGAGAGAGAGAGAGAGAGAGAACAACATATGAATTTTCAATTGCAAGTAACCCAACGCAAGCACAAGGTTGCAATACCTAAACCCTCCATCTTGTTGGCAAGATGCTAACAAGGTTATAATAAAATGCAATAGCCTGTGCAGAATAAGATTTTTATGCTTGGTTTTATATCAAGATTTAATAACCTTTTCCCCCTCTTGGACCACATGATCAACTCACTATCTCATATCATTTTGACATTAGACATTTTCAAATGCTTCCGGGTCCAATTATTGAAGGGAGATTTGCCTGGCCATTGGCCAAGCTGGTGCATCAAATCGTTCACTTGGTGCTTGCACTAATAAACTAGTTTCAGTTGCCACGTTCAGAGAGGAGATCCAGTTGTATGAAATCTTCCACTTTACATAGGGATTTAAATTTGGAAGGATAGCCTGTCAAGGACTCTTCAGACCTTGCATATGAATCATGTATATAATCTAATTATTCAAGTTGGAATTAGTCCAATTCTGACAGAAATAAAATTAATGCAACAAGCTGAGCTTGTTGTACATATATCCAATTTCTTTTGTGTTTTATGACCAGAGGTTCTCTCTTGCAGATTATGGGAGTAAAAGTTATTCAATCAAAATGAATTATCTGGTTCTCTGCCTTCTAGCATATATATTATAAAGTTCAACATTATAATTTCTTAGTTCAGAAGTGGGAGAATCATAGCTGCACAGAATCTAGCTCGTGCTATTTTAGATAGTAGTCTTTCAATTGTGATCTCTTGTGTTCAAGTAGGACTAGATGGCAATTTAGCACTTTAGAGATTTGGGAAATTTTGATTTTGCTTCATGCCCTCGTCACTTCTAATATATTAAAACAAGGTATATGGGAGAGAGGGCATACTTAATTCTATGCTTATCTCCATTCTTTTGATTGGTGGGAAACATGTAATGATCTTGTGATGGCGCTGAAACTAATTATAGCAATACTTTATTATTAAAAAAAAGAAAAGAAACAAGAGAACAGTTCGTAGAGAGGCGGAGAGAGAGACATTGAAAGGGTGTTAAAACATGAATATCTTCTAACAACATAGTAGCACAAGTAAAGATTATGATTCTTACATCTGTCTCATGGGATCAATTCATAAAATTCCCCATGTTAAATGTTATTTCTCGTTCTTTCAAGATCTATATGTCACAGAATCAATTAACAAGATTCTTCAAGATCTTTACCTCGTAAATTCATTTGCAAGATTCTCCTTATTAAATGTTATTCCTTGTTCCTTGAAGATATTGGCGATGGATAAAGCTATAAGAGCTCTCCTCGCATGATTTACAATGCAAATAGGGTCCCCTCCTTCAATCTAACTAAGTAATCAATTTGATGTCGTTGGCATGCCTTATGAAAAACCAAAGGCTGAATATATTCAGAAGTTTTCTACCTCTGATTCCCTTTACTTCATAAGAGACATGACACTGATCCAAAAACTAATCCTAAGAACAATGCCATGCTTCTAGAAGTAACAGCTGCTTCAGAGGGCACTCATACTCACACCTTATCTTTGACCCTAAACTGAAACCCTTATGGAGAGCGAAGAGAGGAAAGGGGGCAGAGATAAGATAAAAGGGATCAAATATGTTTTAAGATATCAAACATTGCCGATGGTTTTTTTTTTTTTTTAATCAGGGTTGCAGTTTGTTCTTCCACGAGGAAAGAAACCTTCAAAATATACTATATTTTACTAAGTGAATGAGGCTACCACAATGATCTAAATAACCCTTGAAACAAGTACTTAAACAATTAATGAGAATTTTTTTTTCCTTCTTAAATTTTTGTTTTTCTTTTTCTTTAGTCAAAGTTTTTTTTTATTTGACTCAGTTTCATTATGAAGATTACAGTGAAACAGAGTTGGACGTAATTATATATACCTATACTCAAAAACAATATAGAGAAAATAATTAGGATATAAGTTCAAAAGGACATATTTCTAATACTCGAGGACTAGTTGATGTTCATATCAACGTGTTAACCACCAACTCCAATTGGCAAATGGACGTTAGAAAACAGTCGATCTCAGTATCGTATAACTAAACTCCTTGATGGCATGTGTTGATGGCTCACCGCAATGATACAGGCTTGCAGCATAATATATGAACTCCCAACAAAATGTTGAGTGTATTTATGTCCCAAAAGCCTAAATCAATATGCAACGGCTTTTCTAATTAAATTATAAAAAAAGCAAGAGATGGGTTTCCCTTAAATTAAGACATAAACCACAATTAGTTTCACCCGTCGCTATTTATTAAGTTATTTTGATCCAACATAAGCTCTGTCTCACCCTCAAGCATGAGCCAGGCCCTACTAACCTCTCATACAAACTTGCCAAATCCAGTGGGCTGACAACTTTGTCCTTTCATGGAACCATGACGGCATGAGGAAACAATTCTCAGAACTGAAACAAAGAAAAGCTCATAGAAACAATATTTCAGATTCAAAAGTCATGACAGTACATACATTGAAAGGTTCAGAGCTATTTACATTTGAAAGGTTCACAACAAGGTTCACATCACAATTTTCAACTTACAGCGGACAACTATTTATATTTAAAAGTTTCGCACCAAAGATCTAAACTTACATTCTTCAATTATTTTTTGCTGTCTTCAAGATATGTGTACAATGAGGGACTATCCCAAGATAAACCGCATGAGATTTATCTGATTGCCCATTGAAGGCATAAAAGGTTGATATGCTGGAACATAAGCAGTGTGGACGACTGCATTCTGAAATTTCCTCACAAAATGCATAATTCTGCTCGGTAGGCCTCCACAAACCCCAAATCAGCAAACCTTGTCTGTAGGTCTTTGAGTGTCTTTTCAGTTATCTTATATGCATATCGGCTGCTCCTCTATGATAACGCTGTTTGATCTGGCATAACGACCTTTCAGGACTTCTAGTCTAGTCATAACCGAGGCATCAGTTTTATCATTCCTGTTTGTTTTGTTTTCTCTTTTGTTTTTCCTTGCTGCTTTTGCATGCACATCATCCTCATAACAGAAAGCATAACAGGAAGCATTTTGCACAAGCTTTCTTCTGTCATGAACACTGGTGCATCAAAACTTGGCATGAAATTCAACCTGGGTGATTTCTTCACTTGTACAGGCTCCTTTTCTGCAATGAAGAGTAGCTTTCAATTATTCAGGCCAAGAGTATTCGAAAATCATAGCAATCTGGAAATTCTGATTAGTTCCTTGGAATTCACCTTTCGTTTGGCGCTCACAATTCTCAATCTCAAGCTTCATCCGAGCAATGAAGTTCATACTTCATCGAACACAATGCAACTTCTGCCTGCATCCACAAATTCTTATACAATACCGCTTGAGGGTTATCTTCCTTCATTGCAAAGACATCATTTTCTCCAGATCCTCCACCAATACCTGCTTTATAAAGCCAAACAGATCACAAAACCTTACTAGTCTGTGAGAAGATCTGATGGGAGTTCCAGACCATACCGGAGTTACTCCATTAGATCTCCAGATGTCAAATTTATCACTGTTCATATGTGACCCATTACAACAGAACTTCCCCCTCAGTGTCCTTGGTGCTTGTGCTGCCCTGTTTCTTGGCAGTGTCAGATTTTGGAACTGAAACCAGAGATTGGACAGGCTTATTCCCAAGAGCATGGAAACTGACTTTTGTAATACCCTGTGGGGAGGAAGCCTTCAGTTACAACAATTGTAAGAATAAGATAAGCTAATGTTACCTCATGCAAATGTGATTTGCACATATCTAATAAGGATGGAGCTGAACATTATGTTATACTAGGCAAAAGGAGAATTTTCAGCAAGAATAGACATTTCACAGAAAGGAATATATCATGACCGAAAAAGTAAATATTTTGACATGAGATAAGCACTGTTAAGGTGTGATGTTTTCAAGAGATGATGGTCAAAAAAAATCTAATCGAATTGGAGAAGAAAGAAGACTTGGAAAAGAAGCAGAACAAGAAGTTTTGTGTGGCAGTTGACAAGCATGTTTGTCGACTGCACATAAAGTGCTGTCGACAGGCCTCTCGACAACACTTAACCAGTTACAGATTTTTGACAGGCTTTCAGGCCTGTCGACAGGCCTAAGAAGGCTGTCGACAGCCCGAGGCCCAAAAACAGAAATCTGTTTTCTTTTATATATATACATATACATATACATATACATATATATACACACACACACACATGCTTACATACATACATACATACATATATATATACGTGTGTGTGTGTGTAGATGTGTGTGTGTGTGTGTGTGTGTGTGTATGTGTGCGTGTGTGTGCGTGTGTGGGCGTGTGGGCGTGTGGGCGTGTGTGCGTGTGTGTGTGTGGGTATTCATCTCTTCTATCTTAAGGTATTGAGTGGCTGGGTGCATGGTTGGGCTTCTTTTGTGTGTCCTGTGTGTGGTGATTGGGCATAGGGTTGGGTAGGTCCATAAACAATTGAAGTGGTTTTCTAGCTTGCTACAATGCGTCTCCCGTGCTAGCGGTAGAGCACTTCCAGAAATAGTAGGTTAGCACCACTTGCCATACCTCTCAAGAATTGTGGCCATTATATTTGCATGCAGAATTGTGGCCATTATATTTGCATGCTCCTTGACATAATGAATGTGCAGAAAGATGGTGATTGATAATAAATTTTCTGATGATTTAATTGATTAGGTCAAATGTGGAACAAAAGTTAGCCTTTGCTTTGAAGATATTGAAAAAGTATTGGAGTTTATTAGAGTTTGTATTTCAATGCAGGTAGTGATGATAATCTAAACTCTACAACAAGACTAATAAGATCACAACCTTCTACAGGAAAATGGGATATTATTTGTTGAATAGGAATATTATTTGCAGGTTCAAGGGACTTGGAGTGGCATAATGCCTATCAACCAAATGCCATGAAAGAATGTTTTTAATATGTTTTAGATCAAGACCAAAGGCAAAAGAATGAAAGCATGAATCGTCTAACTACAGTACAAGTTGTACCAGAACCACCTTTCCCGAATTATAACATCTGTAACTGCTATTTGCAACTCAAGAATATAATATTACAACTAATAGTAGGATATCAGCCAGCCTCAGACAAGTCTATCAAAATGAGTGACAGCTTAACACCTCAAAAAGAATTATAACTTTTCCCTTCTACATTATCAAGTGATACAAAACACCAAATATTCCGAAAATTCCCTGGAAATTTCAAATTTCCACTAGTTCCTATCTATGGTATTCCTATCATCTGAAAAAAAGTATCCGAACACTCAAGGGGACAACTGATACCTTTGCCTTTCAGGGTGCTATTACATATGGATCAGTCGAAATATTTTCATTTTCATGCTTGTTTGTATTTCAGGCTTCAGTAGCCGTTTTAATGGGCTACTTATTTATGGATATTTTATTTGTGTGTACACTAGGGGACTTACAATTGCCCGTCTGTAATCTTTTTCTTTTTTTCAGAATTATGTCACATGCTTCATGCTTTTCCACTAATTATACATTAGTTCATTCACATTAATTACTTTTCATATTATCATTTCTATTGATGCTTATGATGTGATAATAGATCATTTAGTGGACTGTCCCTGGCAATCAGTATCCTTTCCTTGTACAACCACCCTATGCATGGGGATGACTACTCTCATTTATAGGCTAGTAATATAATGCAGAAAATTGAATGGACTGAACAATTGCAAGTGGGCTAGCACTATTTGGAGTTGGTCGTTTAAGAACATTACTACATTGCTAAGGTAGCACAGTAACCTCTTTCAACTCATCATTGAACTAAGCTCTGTGTTGGTATCAAGATAGCTATCTTTCCATTTGCTCTCATTGGTCTTGACCATGGCTGGAACCAAAAGGTGCAAGGAATAAGCTCAGTAATTAATTTACTGCACCAAAATAATTTTACATATCAGAAAAATGAATGGCCCAGCTCATTCAAAGCCCACCCTATTAGTTTTTGTTAACTAGCTTCCAACCAGCCCCTTGGAAATAGAGATTGGTGAAGATATCAGTCATCAACAGTAAGAATAAGGTGAGAAAAAAAAAGGTTAGAAGGTACTAAAAGAATAGAACTACTTAAAAGCGAAGAAGGTGAAATATGAATCTGGATCCAAAAATAGGACCAGGGAAAAGTTCCAAAGATGGGCAGCCAACAATATCCCAACAGCTTTCACTAACAAAAAGGTTAGGAAAGAACTGGTATATATCAAGGAATCTTCAAATGCTTTGAAGGTAAAGGTGCATTTAATCAATGATCTTTTTCAATGGAGTATGCTGAATATTTCAAAATTCAAATAAATCAGTTCTCATCCCTGAGCAAGAAATAGAAACCAAGCGGGTTGAATGGACTACCAAATCTCAAAGTCATTGTCAGAATACAGGAAATTGCCATTGACAGGCGATAGAGGAATCGGTAGAGCAAAACAGTAGAAATTTTAGGGACACAGGAAAGGTTGGATTACCTTGAATACAAGAAACAGTCTCTAAAGGAGAATAAAATTGTCTATATTGACGCAGAAGGCACTGGCAGTAACTAAGAAATTACAGAAGCAACTGGAGCATCACAGTGAACCGGTAATGCTTCACTGAAATCTGAGTCACTGAATCGAAGTACCAGGTATTAAGCAACAACCATTAAGATATTGCTACAGAGGGCAGTTGACGTAGTAACAATGATGTCCACCAGAAATAATGAAATATACAGTTAAAGAGGGGCTTAAGATTTTTTTTTTTTTTTTTTTTTTTTTTTTTTTTTTTTTTTTTTTTTGGGGGCATAGAAGTAGTTTCAGTCTCTTGACATTCGGTAATTTTCACTTTGAAACCATTGTTAACAGAAAATATAAAATATAGATACCGATATACAGCAGCAATTCATGTACAGGGCATAAATCCAAAGTTCAAACATGAAGCAACTACCAAATCCACAATCCAAAAACTAATGAACTACTAAATCCATGTATAAGAAGTTAACTATCACTTTCAACATGATCCACCATAAACAGGATTCAAAATATTGCCGATACCGCAATTTATGTGAAGTGAAACGGGGACCCTATAGTGTGGTTAATGAGTGATAAACTTAAATTCGGCAACGTTTCACCAAAATTAATATGATCTTCAATAGGAAATTATCTAAAACTAATAAGGCGACCAGATAAAATTTAACAATTCAATTGCAAAATTAGTCCAAATAATTCTAATCTCAACAAATCACATGCAATATTTAGTTAACCAGAAATAGTCCTATTTGCAATATCAGTTCAGTACATAACAAATCCAAGCAGATTAACACACGTTCTCACAATATTTAGTGAATAATAGGAATTTTGATAATAAATTAGAGAATAAATTAATTGTGAAAATCTAACTGATAATCTGAATGTTGAAGAAGAATTTTTTTACCTACTGAGAAGCTCGTTCTCAGGTATCCGGTAATATGTGAATTTTGTGTGATGCCTGTTAATCTTTTTGATTCATTGTCGGTTGACCTTGGACTGAACTTGTGCTAACCATGTTGTGGTGGTTGTTTGCTTGACTGGTTGCTCACTGGACATTGACAGGTTTGTCTGCGGGTTGCTCATTGGTCGTCGAGGAGAAGAGGCACGCGAGGAGGCGGGCGTTGCTCTGAGCGGGGGCAAGGTCGATGGTGCTTTGTGCGAGGCGGATGAGGAGAAGATCCGGGTGATCACGAGAGGATGAAATTGGAGGCATTTGATGGGTTTGTTGGTGTTGTTTTGCCTCAAATACTCAGGTGTTGGTTGGTTGGTTAGTTGATGTTTGCCTCAAATACTTAGGTGCTAGTTGGTTGGTGTTTGCTTCAAATACTCCGGTGCTAGTTCGCTGGTTGTCGTGCCTGAGGTGAAGGAAAGGAGGAGGGATTGGGGGGTGATGGGTTATTTGGGGTGCACTGTAGTGAAGAAATAGAAGGAAAGAGATGGGGTGGCCACGTGGGAAGGGGAGGAATTGGGTGGGATTTTGTAAAAGTATTTTTTTGTAAATATTTTGTAAAGAAAATGGGAGGTTGAGAGATAAAAATGGAAATCGATTTTTCTTTTGTTTTGATTTTCAGGTGGATAATTGTGGAAAGATTTGAACTGTAAATTTGGAATGAGGGGGAATTTGATATAAGAGAGAATTTTGAAAGAGGGGATAAGGAGATAACTAGAATTAAAATTTCACACTCCAAATCTTATCGAAGTGGTTTTCACACTCTAAGATCACAAAAAGATTGTCATTTTGAAAACACTCAAATTTTTAATTAATCAAACTTCATTAATTTGAATACAATACTCTTATCTTTAAATAGGCTTACAACTTATTGACGTCTCTTTTCACAACCAATACAGGACTAAAAGTGAATACAAAGCTAATCAAAACAGAGAGAACAAATAAAACAAAAACAACTAAACTCAACTTGCTATATAAAAGTACAGACTCCAATAAAAATTAGATTCATGGCGCTGCTTGGATGTCCGCATCATTCTTCCCGGATGGGAGAAAACTTGACTCTCCGAGTTTGGTATAAAAAGCTCTCATAATGCTTCAACACGATTGGATCTACCTGCTGCAACTCACCACTCAATAATATTCATTTTTAAACAACCAGATATCATTAGAATACATCAGATAATTTAATTATCTAAAATTTTATCAAATTTCACTGCTATATTGGGATGAATATCTGAGAGTAGACTCCATGTGAGGGCTCTTAAAAAATGACTCAAGAAAGTCTTACAACCAGTGGGTTGTTAGGATTAAGATAAAATACTTGTAATTTATTAAATACCCAATATTGAAAAGAGGACTAAGTTCAAAATCTTTAAAAGATATATAAAATGAGCATTGCAATTTGAATTCAACAAGATTTTAAAATTTTCGATACTTACAGCATGCAAATCATTAACAGTTACAGGGAAAACCATTTCGGACTAATCTAAATCATCACAAGTTGTCAACACTAAAGTTTTAGATAATATTCTACCGAATATCATATTAATTTTGGTGAAACGTTACCGAATTCAAGCTTATCATTGATTATCCACACTATAGGGTCCTTGTTTCACATCAACTCGGTATCAGAGTATGATTTAGGTAGGAAACTTCATTAGGCTTAAAAAAAATTGAGTTCTGTTTTAGAGAAAATTTGTTTTGTTTTCTTTGCATAAAAAAATTTTGCATCTAGGAGTTCCCAGCACTAATTTAGGTCTTATTTGGTGAGCCCCCACCTCCATTATGGATGTACCAATTTTTTATGGTCGTCTAGACAATTCTGGTAGTTTACGTGATCACCAAGCTTTTCTAGATTAGCTACACAGCATGATCATGTACTTCCGCTGGTACTCACTTTCTGAAGCTAAGAAAGTCGAGTTCGTTACTATGAAACTGATTGGACAAGCTAACTAATATTGGACCGATGTGGTAAAAAGACGAGTACTCTGTGGCCAACAATCGATTGAAACATGGGATAGAATGGAGGAAGTATTCAAAGATAAATACGAACCACCATATTTATACAATCATCAAAAAGCACCAGCAGCTAGACCTTTCCCATCTGTTCAACCTCATAGGCCTAGTAACGTTATCCCTCCATCTAGGTATAATATTAAGAATACCAAAGATAAAAGCGCTGAAAGTAACGTTAAGGGCAAGAATACTGAAAGGGACTTCTCCACACTTAGTCTTATAATCAAGTGTTACAACTATCAAGATTGTGGGCATATTGCTGCCAACTGTTCAATCTTATTTAAGATTATCATCATTGACAGAGTTTCCATTAAAGCCCCTAAGCCTGATAGCACTATCTCCCCGAAAATCACTCATGTGATTAAGGAGTTTAATGTTGTTTTCCCAACTGTCACGGCTATTGTCCTTTTTGTTGCTCTCGTAACTAACGTCCGCCATTTCCCTTCCCTGGCTCTACTTCCAACACCACCTTCTCTGCCTCCTTTACTGCCGACCCATATTATTGTTACTTGTTTCCTTCCTCCTCTATTGCTGACACCATCTCCTTTCCCCTTGTGGCATGTGTAGGTCTAAAATCGAAATTCTCCACTGTCATCCAACACGTCACTGATTTAGTCTCAAGAGCTAGTCTTTCCAGCTTGTCACACCATAGGACAGACCCTATCAAGCATGCTGAACTTAAACAAGCTGATGAGGCACCAATAGAAATCGAGCACCAGTACCTTGTCCCAATAAACACTCACATTAACGAAGACAAGTTTTGGTGCGAAGTTGTGACTAAGAATATGATCAGGTCAAGGATGTTATCATTTATGGTCGATTCATACCCTAGAATTTGAAGGATGACGTTATGAGAGAATCTGACAATCTACAGTTTATCAGCATATTCTCCATTGTGGTTACACAAAGGGGGTTGTCACTAAGACTACCTATTAGGGATCCCATGTCTTTATTCTGAAGATAACAAGCTGCCGCACATATTTAGGATGATTCCCCTAATTATTCTTTTTTATAGAGATCAAGAGTATGTTGACTCACTGAACCAAGTGTCTAAGATTTTTTTGTCCACTAGAGAGTCAGTCAGGTGACCCTTCTAGCACATATTAGGCACTAAACAAATCTCTCTCTGCTATTGTCATTATAGAGTATTCTGAGTCTGCATTATATTTTTCATACACGTGCACAATCTACACATGAAAATCAGTGAAATACTTAAACAAAGCAACGCGAACTGTAATTTATAAGCTTGCGTTAGGAATTTATTTAAAACTTAAGTGTTGACAACTTATGATGATTCGGATTAATCCAAAACGATTTCTCTAAGAACTATTAATGATTTGTATGTAGTAGTATCGAATTTTTCAAAATCTTGTAAAATTCAAATTGCAATTCTAATATTATATATCTTTTAAAAGTTTTAAAATTAGTCCTATTTTCAATGTTAGGTACTCAGTATATTACAAGTATTTGATCTTAATTCTAATAACCACTGGTTGTAAGCCTTTATTGAGCTATTTTTTCGAGAGCCGCTACATTGAGTCTACTCCCAAATATTCATTCAAATACAATAGTGAAATTTGATAAAATTTTAGATGATTAAATTATTTAATGTGTTCTAATGATATTTGATTGTTTGAAAATGAATATTATCTATTGACTGGAGAGTTGCAGCAAGTAGATCTAGTCGTGTTGAAGCATTATGAGAGCTTTCTATACCAAACTTGATGGAGTCGAGTTCTCTCTCACCTAGGGAGAAAGATGTGGACACCAAAAAGCGTCATGAATCTATTTTTTACTTGGAGTCTGTACTTTATTTATGTAGCAAGTTGAGTCTAGTTGTTTTTTTTATTTATTCTCTTTTGATTAGCTTTGTATTCACTTTTAGTCCCATATTGGCTATGAGTAGAGAAGTCAAGAGTATTGTATTCAAATAATGAAGTTTGATTAATGAAAAAATTAAGCGTTTTCAAAATGAAAATCTCTTTGTGAGCATGAAGTGTGAAACCCAGTTCTATAGGATTTGGTGTATGAAATTCTAATCCTAGTTATTCCTTTATCCCTTTTTTCAAAATTCTATCTCTTATCCCAAATTCCCCCTCATCCCAAATTCATAGTTCAAATCTCTCCATAATTATCCACCAGAAAATCAAAACAAAGAAAAATCCAATTCCACTTTATCTATCAACCTCCTCTTTTCATTATAAAATATCTTTAAAAAGATACTTTTACAAAATTCCACCTAATTTCTCCCCTCCCCACATGCCCACCCCTATCTCTCTCCCTTTGTTTCTTCACTACAGTACACCCCACATAACCCATCACTACCAATCCCATCTCTACTCCTTGGTTGTCCGCATCATTATGTTAGATACTTGTATAGCCAATATGACCTGATATGACAGACAATACTAAAATATGACGAGTCAAAACGGTAGATAAAGGGTCGAATATTGTCGATTCTGATACCAAAAACCTATAGTTGATACCCATATTTCATGCCATTGTCATAAATCATTTACATGTTAAATGATTCTTGTTGTTTAATGATTTTAAACTACAATTGCAAAATAAAAAAATCATTGCATCCAAAAGTTACCAACATGTGAGATCACTCCACAATCCACGTACTTCTGCATATAACAAAAAAAAAATCAAACGAGAAGATAGTGAATTCTGCTCCAAATAAGTTTCTTAATGCACAACTTCCTCGTCATAATTATTTTTTTCCAAATACCAACCATACTTGAGTCCTTCCAACTTTGATCAGCGACTAAAAAGACTTGCAACCTCTAGTACACTGCACCATCCAGGTCAAGAAATAAATATCAAGAATCTTCTTCACAAATTGATCCCTTTTCAAATCATTGCTCTCATATATGGTCACAAGGTTTCGAGAGATGTTCAATTAGAAACTTCATAACACATGCAACATGCAATATTCAATGATTATTTAACGCAAAGTTGCTTACATTGGAGGAAACACGATTCACTTCAACCACTATAATACTTCAGAAGTCCAAGACTATAAAAAGGATTCACAATTTTCAAGACTATAAGATGGAAATTGTTAAATATCATGCTAAGTCTATATGGACAAAATATAAGAATGATAATCCTAGAAAAGCTCAAGTTATCAAGGTTCTTGACGTTTTGCGGTCTGAAAAATAGATTACATTATTTCATTCAGCAAGCCAACCTATGAGTTGTACTTCAAGGTGCCTAGACCAAAAATCTACATCAAACATATGAGAAGTAGAAGTTCATAATTGAGAGGCTGGTCATTGCTTTATCTTAAAGAGAGACACTTGATGAGAGCTCAAATTTCTATATGATGATCAGTTGAAAGATCAAATAAGTACAACCAACCATATTTTCTAAATCCCAAGAAATTCTCAAGTATCAACTATTAAGTTGTTCTTTTTTATTATATCTCGTTCAATGAAATGCCATATTAAGGCCCAAATCTGTGAGTGGCAAGCCACTGTTCCTTCACATGAAGAAAAGAATGCATCTCCTGAGAGAAATAAGAGTATGGTACGATACTTTCCATATGGGGATGCAAGAAACAGAATGAAAAGTTAGCCAGATTTTCTAATGCTTAAGTTTGCAAGATTTTCTCGTCCGAACATTTGCTACGTTTTCTCATGTCCTCAAAAATTTATGAACTTCGATTCTTTAAAGAAGAGAGTCATAGTGGATACTAAGGTCTATACATCTCCATTAGTCAACTTCAAAGAGTAGCTCTAAAGCTGTTTGAGCAAATATGTCCATCCTAACTGCGAAAGGAATAGGAGCACTTTCCAAGCATTGGAATGGAGGAACAAATTTGGCATGCAAAATAATTAATACATAAACATGTAAATCTTCACATTCTTTGAAGGAAGATACTTCCCATAGTAACCACGAGATCAAGGTACAAGTTATTGGAAGTTATGCTTGACACGATAGATGGTGTAGGAATACTAGAGGTCATGAACCTTTCATTAGAAGAAGCCGGAAGAATTGGTTGGGATTTGGAGGACCTGATGATTGGGATGATGGGCTTGGAAATTTGAATGTTTAGGGAAATTTTGCTCATGGTGGGATTCTGGTCTTGCGCATGTAACATCATTCACAATGTTGTGATATTATGGCTGAAAGATTGTCCTTGCTCTCAGGACCTTGGATTCCTGCAATTCATTTACATCTATTCAACATATTGAAATTAAAATCCATGGGTAGAAAGCTTGGTTGTATTTATGATCTTAAGATTCTAAACTATTTCAATATAATTTTTCATGCATTGTCTGGGTAAATGCAATGCAATAATGATGTAGAATCATTTTTTTCATACTGCCTACTCAGGCTGTTTATCCTCTAATAATGTAATCTATGCATGTTATGCTGCATCTGGTTTACATAGGGCCTATTTGGTTAAGGGTGGAAGTGAGGAAGTGAAGAAGTGAGGAAGTGGTAATAGTTCCCTTTGGAACTTGGGAATTGGTTAGTAAGTTTTCCGGTGTTTGGATGTTGTTGAGAAATGTTGTTTGGAAAATGTTATGCCTTTTCCGGTGTTTGGATGGTAATGTGGAAGTGAAAGTGGAAAAGTTGACCACAAAGTTGACCGCAAAATAATATTAAAATAAAATTAAGAAAAATAGGAATTGGATTGTAATTCGAATGCAACTGAGATACTTGAGCAAAAATATAATAATTAGTTTTGTGCTATAACTTACTACAAATGAGATTTACATGACCACAAAATTAACTGTAGCACTCTAGAAGTGAGGAAATGGTTATGTAAAAGAGAAAAGAGAAAAGGAAAAGAATTTTTTCTATTTTCCTTTTCCGGTGTTTGGATGAACAGCGAAAATGGGAAAAGACACTTACCACCTCCTCACTTCCACCCAATTCCTTGAATCCAAACAGCCCCATAGTTGCTCATGCCTTGCAGGAACATCCTGGATCCAAGTGTTTTAGATCAATAACTTACAGGACTTTACATCATACTTAAATTCCAATCGATCAGATACCAGAAAACATTTTGGTTTTCAGTATATAACCCAACAAGTGAGTTTGTTTTCTATCATTGATTTTAATGTGTGTAAATACGAATCGACAGATGGCCAATCTTTGGAACCAATAAACTGAGAATCATGGACACAAATACATGATAGCCATACTGAATGGGGACGAATACTAAGAAATCTCAACCTGAGGATTATCACCAAGATAGGGCTTGAGAATCTCTCCCTTTGGCATCACATCTAAAGCACACTGGCTACACAAAATGTTCAAACGGCAATTTTCATAATCAATCATTAACTAATAACAAAGCAGTCTTTGCCTTATATAGACCTACAACATGATAACTCCTATCTCAACAAAAGTGGGATTAAGATAAAATAAACCAACCAATCATAATAACCAACTAAATAAAATAAGATAAATGACTCAATCAACTAAAACAAAGATAAACTGATCCAACCAACTAAAAGAATAAGATAAAATGACCCAACCAACTAAAACAAATATTAAGATAAAATGACCCAACCAACTAAAACAAACTAATCCACTAGATGTCCCCATCATTACCCCGGGTTGGAAAAAATTCGACCATGTTGAGTATAGATCTCCTTGGCTCTCAATCGAAGCATAGTAATAGTCGTGGACCCAGCAAATGTGCATCAAGACTGAATCAAGACGGCTAACTTCGACAAAGAAGAAGGGTCGGAGATCGACGACGGAGGAGGATCCTTCATTTTAGGGAGGCAGTGGAGGAGCCTTCATCGTCGAAAGGCGGAGAAGATGAAGGGGAGGAGCTACCGACATTGAATAGCTGGTGGCAGTGGTGTGGATCAGGTGTTGTTGAAGGAGAGGATGAATAGAACAGTGGCGTATCGGAATTTCTTTAAAGGGATTTTTGGGATTTTTTTTGGCAAAATCTAGAATTGACAAGGGAACTAGGGTTTTGTGAAATTTGATGGGGGCTATGATATCGTAGAAGGTAAAGGAAAAGAGCAGGATCTAGCTCTCATATCAAATTGATGGGGGGCGAACTACAAGAAAAGGTATAATTAGGAACGATCACTAGAAAATCTCAAGCTAGAATTTGAAAACCAAGAAAATTGTTGGGAGTATCTCCCTGGACATCTCACCCAAAAGCATACTGGCTATAAATGCTTCAATAGTAATTTTTCATTATTAATCATCAATCAATAACAAAGTAATCTTGGCCTTATATAGGCCTACAACAACATGATAACTCCTACCACAATAAATGTGGGACTAAGATAAGATAAAAAAACCAACTATAATAACCAACTAAAATAAAATAAGGTAAATTGATCCAACCAACTAAAACAAATTAAGATAAAATGACCCAACCAACTAAAATAAACTAGGATAAAATAACTATACCAACTAAAACAAACTGATCCACTAGATGTCCCCATCATATGCAACACAATATGAACACAATAACAAAGTCAAAACAACATTAGGAATCCTTAAAGAAAGTAGGACACAGGAACAAGGCAATTGTGTGTGTGCATGAGAAATACGCATAAAACCCCTAACGGAGACATGTTATATTAAAAGTACAAATAAAAAATAACACAACATGAACACTTCAAAATCAAAATGACAAGAAAATCCCTGGAGAAAGCAGGTCACGGGAACAAGGCAACTACGTGTGCGTATGTAAGATACACATAAAACCTCTAGCCTAGCGGGGAAATGTAATTACAGATAGAAAGAAAAATATAACACAACATGAACACAATAACAAAGTCAAAACAACATGAAAAATCCTTAAAGAAAGTAGTTAAGTAATTAAATCAAACAAAAAAAAGCCTGGAAGTTTCAGTCAATACCTAATACAAGCCCATGTCTGAAAGCTTCAGCCAATATCTGGCCCAATACAAGCCCTTGTTGCCCATCACATGTTCCTTGTGTTTATAGATTATGCTATGAGAGTAAAGCTCTTGCATTAACGAGCTACTTTTTGTATCTGTGTAAGTCACATGTCCCTGACCCCCGGTGTGCAACATGCAATCTACATTTCTGAGACGACCGATGAGACACATAATTCCTTCTTTTTTAATAAATCGGAGTTTCTCTAGTGTGTTTAACTTTAAAGTGTCTTTAACACATGTTGATACAAATGTGAGACTCTCTACGTAAGTGCCTCCATGCTTCTTAGTTAACAACAAGCAAGGAACTGTGCAAAATTACTATCTGTTGGGACTCGGGAATATAGATTGTACATTAACATGTATCTTGGTGTTTTTTTCATGTATATTTATGGTATTGGTGGGTGTGCATATATCTATAAGATAATTTGTACAGAAAAAATTTGCAACAAATTAATACTAAATCTATTTATGCGGTAATTATATGAACTTAATTCAAGAAATTGCATGTTAAACATTAAAAGGAAGTTTCAAGGACTTGTGAAAACTACCATATTTTGTGAAGGGTTCATACATGTCATTTTAGTAAAAGGTATTTGATACTATTGTTGATATGATTAAAAAAATTGCTAATCACTAAACATAGTCATTCGGTGCCAAGAGGAGATAAGAAGGTAGCTTTGGGGTTAAATAGAAATTTAATGGATTAACCATTGTATCATGCAATGCTCTAAAAAGCATTCTATGTGTTGGCATAAAGCCATGAGCTCAAGCACCAGATTGTATCAGGGAAATGTCGCCTTATCCTATGGACAGGTTAAATATATGGTTCAAAGCAACTTATGCACTTGTCTAACCATATATCTGACTACATATGATTTTGTGGATTAACATGTCAAATCTCACTCTTCTTCCTCTTTCTCTCCTCGGGCAGAAAGGAGAGCTCCACTAAGGCTTTTCTCATTTTTTTAATCTTCCTTCATTTCCCCCTCTATATACCTATGTAGCTCTCTTTCTCATTGTCTTAATGTGATTAGCTTTCCCACGGCTTGAGAACTAGAATCTCTTTTGTCCTACTTCCACAACAATGATGAGTACTAAATTTAGGTTGATTAATTATCTTGATTATTAGCTAACCATCTTTTTGATTGATTGATTGCCTTTTCTAATTTCTGCTTTGTTCTATTATTGAAAATGCCATGATATTTATTGTTTTCTTGTTATATAATAGGCTAGACTTGCAACAGGCTAGACTTGCAACATCAAGATTAAGCATTAGGCTTTTTGCATTTTTAGAAAATTTCTCAAATTTTGTCATAGTTCTCCACTTTGCAGACTCCTAACCATAGCGAGAGTATATCAAAACTTTTTCCAAATTATCCTAGCAAGCCTGCTAATTTTGGACTCAAAACTTAATAGAAAATTTCAATTCAGGTCTAAGGTCGTACTAGATCCGCATAGCTGACACCTGTTCAACCTATGCCTCCATGATGTCCATTTTGCACAAACTTGGACTTATTTCCAAGCTAACGAGACGAGCTTTGGTATGGTGTTGGTCTCATCCTTATACTACTCCCAAAAATTTGTAAAAGTTGGCATATTTTTATATTTGCTGGAATTTAAGTTGTGGGATTTTTTTTTATTACAAGTAGATCCTCTTGAAAAGCATTATAAACCACCACTTTCTAATGCAAACAATGTGGCACCAATGTATTCAATTCAAGAATGAATCCTCTATCACAAAAAATAAAAGGTGGCCTAGTCGGAAGACCTTAACCCCCATTCCCAGCACCATGCTAAGATCCAAAGAAGGAAAAATAATTTGAAAAAAATGGCAAGGCAACAAAGAAGAACAGTCCTTTACAAGCTTTTAATGAGTATGAAATCAAATTTTAACCAAGTTCATTGCTACATTCTTAACATCTTCTTTGAACTGTTGTAATGGTGGTGTTGTTGCATGTTGTTCTTTCTAATATTTTGTTTCCCTTCCACCTATATTTAGAGGTCATAGCATCTAGGTACCAGCCACGCAATTGATGCTAGCAATCTAGCATCACCCCGCTTCCCCTACTGTTTTTAGTCTTGTGGGGGATTAAGGAAAGGAGGTTAGTCACAATCTTTCTCACAGAGGTTTGTTAATTTAACCGAGGATATGACCCTTATAGAACTGCATGGAAGGAAGAATTCATATGACTAACCATAAAAAGTTTGGGGTGAAGTGTTGAACCATGAAACCAGAACAATTACGATTGCGTTTAGGAAGATCTAGGTCCCATATTACCAACTTTCTCCGATGGTGACTACTTTCTACCATGCATGTTGATTTTGGTGGAACCTTTTGAAAGGGAGTCCATATTATGGGCTAAAGATTTAATTTTCTAAACCATATGCTTCAAGGCACAAGCATACAACTAGAACAAGAGAATAGAATAAAGCAAGGTGAAAATGACATAAGTGATTCCTTTAAATATTTCACATGAATGAGAAGAGATGCACCATAATTGAGTTAAATGGAAAGGGAAAGATTAATCATGTTTCTGGGAGAGTAACATATTTTGTCACCATATGTTTCTCAACTTTCACTATCACTTTGAACTTTGTAGAGTCCAACAAATGAATGTTATCAATAATTCTTAGAAACTCTCTATTTGGGTATGGTGTAACACATTGATAGCTACTATCAAATGCCAAATCTTCTTTTCAACCACAGAAACTTGAAATTGTTGATATATATTATGTGATGTTAGTTGGTACTTTGATATTCAATTTTGAATAACACGTCATTAGCCGCCAAATGTTGTTTTTTGCAATCGCCTTAGAATTATTTGTGAGGAACCAAACATGCAATGATGCCCTTATACTAAATAAATGCCTAAGACCGTTGCAACATGCTGGCTTTGGCTCAAAGGTGAGCAAGGGGCAAAACAGTCTACTCTCATGTATAGCACTCGGTATCATATAGAAAAATGTTGATTAAAGAAGAAAATGCCTTCAGCGGTTCTTCGCAAGACACATGAATTTTGCCCAAATGCCTCAAATGATGCCCTCCGGTTTTGGTCCCTGATGGCAACTACACTCAGCAGGCAACAAGACAAAGCTTGTTACTTTCGATTTGAGCCTAAATTTGATCCTAACTGAACAACATCTCCTCTTATCTAATGTGGAAACCCCTCAAATAGATTAGCTATCGATGGCAATGTTACACTCTACGCCAAACAAACCTAAAAACTGAGATCATAGATCACCATTTCTCCCTTGGAAGTTACAGAAAGCACCTCCACTCAACTGTTCCCTAATGAATTTTACTATTCAACAACAAGAGTTTCTGCCGCGCCGTTAAGCTTGAAACGAAAATCATAGTCATAAAGCCCCAAAAAGAATTGAGAAACAAGTTCCGTCCTTTATGTTCCCAATACAGATCACCTTAATTCTTACAATTACTTAACTCTACTCTACAATTCAATAGCCAAAAAAGGAAACTTTCTCAGTTCAATTACATCATCCGTAACTGTGAATTCAAGAAATCCTAACCAAACTTTCTCAGTTCAATTCCATCATCCCAAACTACTACGAATTCAAGAAAATCCCAACCAAAAACATGTTGGACTTTTTGCCTCGAAAAAACTTGAGTTCTATTTTATTTTCTTTCTTTTGTCCTTTGACCCATTCCACTTTGACCTTTCAAACATGATTAACATAT